>OZ024915.1:37705112-37960588 GCA_964017125.1 Flabesymbios commensalis
ATTGAACATACTTCTACATTCAATTTCCTGGGTATAATAGTGGAAGAACACATAAAATGGGATGACCATGTAAACAAGATAGCTCTTAAAAAATCAAAAACAATTGGTATTATAAATAAATTAAAACATTTCCTCCCATCATACATTTTACATACTCTTTACAACAGTTTAATATTACAACATATACATTATTGATTACTTATCTGGGGCTACCGCTATGAACGGATTTTTAAACTTCAAAAAAGTTATTCGCATTATAACGCTTAGTAAGTATAATTCACATTCTGAACCTCTTTTTAAATCATTGAAATTGCTCAAAATCAAAGACATATTGAAACTTCAACAACTAAAATTTATATACAAACTATTGAATAAATCCCTTCCCAAATATTTTGAGTCCATGTACCCTAACTATGGATATAATATACATTCATATAATACAAGATCTCGAAGTGCTGTTGCTGTTCCTCGGATAAGGCATGCATTTGCAAAACAGTCTATACGGTATGACATACCAACCCTGTTAAATGATATTTCTACCTCCATATTGAATAAAATTGACACACATAGTTTACTTGGTTACAGCCAGTACATTAAAAATATATTATAGAAAACTATTTGACTGATTGCTCAATATTGAACTGTGCAATATGTAACAACGTTATATAACATTCCATCGGTACAAAAATAAAATGAATCGGGCTTTAGGCCACCTTTGTGCACATATAGGCTAAACTGGGCCAGGAGAACCTCCTGAGGATGGTGAGATGATTGAGATGACACTGTCCTCCAGACACAGGATTCGAAATTCGAGCCCTGGCGGTTTGAGGCCGAGCACGCTACCTCTCGGTCACGGAGGCTCCCCACAATAATAACTTTCACACGTGGATGGGGAAGAAACAATTTTGTTTCTTTCAAACCGCCGAGACCGGGAACCGAACCCCGGACTCTGGCGTGAAAGGCAGCGGTGCTAACCACTACCCTAGGGCCTCCATCGGTACAGCGTGTTAACAAGCAACATAATAATAGTATTAAATAACTGTCATAGTTTTTTTTTTTTCAACTGTCTTAGTGATAATAGTACTATGACAAAAACATATTATATTGACGGCATTTGTTTTCTCTCCTCTTATTACCATTATTTATGTATTTTATTTCACTTATACTTTCTTAAGCATTTGGGTTCATTGTACGGTGTTTCTATTGATCGCGCGCATTTCCACTTCATTATCACTTCATAACTATTTAATTTCAAAAAATAATTCACTCATTTCCTTTCTTTGTTTATTTTTCACCTTATTTTTTATTCACCCAATTATTTGTTTCTTCAACATGTTCAACTTACAGCAACTATCTATATCATCAGAATGGTGGCCTCCATGATAGCGATACACAATGTGTCTTAATGGAGGCCTCCAGCCTATTACAATTATAATTAGGTAGATATATATTAAATATATATACATATTTGTTTTTTCATTATCTTGAATGTAATTTCTGGCAAATAAATGAGTTTTGACTTTTGACTTTTGAAAAATACTTCCCGCTAATATCAATCAATTGTTGGTATCCATTCAGAAGATATAAATTACGTATTACATAATGCCATTATTATAGCATGTCTATCATGTCCATAATTATGCCTAGTTTTTGCGAATTGTGCCTTTGCATATATTATAGACTTTGTGAAACCTTAACATTTTTGGAGGATATATATACATGTATTCTCTTTATTTCTAATAAATTAGTTACTGGTATGTGACGGTGCTTAAATCAGCACAAATCACAACCGCTGGACTGACATATGAAGTTGTTAGTCGCGGCGGTAGATGGACATTTGTGACAAATTAGCATTACACATTCGACGCATATTAACAGTTTGGGACATTGTATATTAATTTTACAGCCTCAATTACCGGTGTCATGCCCAGCCAGGTTTTTACTCGGCACCTCCAGGTCACGAAGCCACAGTCGAGCTAAATGAGCCACCACTCCAGGTTAATCAACAAAGTATCCAGACTGTCATAACAGTCCTTCAGGCCACTTTTGTGCACATACAGGCTAAATTGGGACAGGATAACCTCCTGAGGATGGTAAGATGAGTGAGATAACACTGCACTCGAAAAACAGGATTCGAAGTTCAAACCCTGAAGGTCTGAGGCCGAGCACCTATCTCTCGGTCACGGAGGAGGTTCTCCACAATACTGATTTTTACGAGTGGATGGGGAAGAAACAGTTTTGTTACTTTCAAACCGCCGAGGGCCCATCTGGATCAGCTACTATAACACACAGAGGGGCTTCATCTAGGACAACCCCACCTGGATCAGCTGCTGTAACACACAGAGGGGCTTCATCTAGGACAACTCCACCTGGATCAGCTACTGTAACACACAGAGGGGCTTCATTCAGGACAACCCCACCTGGATCAGCTACTGTAACACACAGAGGGGCTTCATCAAGGACAACCCCCCTGGATCAGCTACTGTAACACACAGAGGGACTTCATCTAGGACAACCCCACCTGGATCAGATACTGTAACACACAGAGGGACTTCATCAAGGACAACCCCACCTGGATCAGCTACTGTAACTGTTACACACAGAGGGGCTTCATCTAGGACAACCACACCTGGATCAACTACTGTAACAAACATATTGTTTACTCATGCTAAGCGCCCACGTGTAGACAAGCCTATTATTTACCTGTGAAAATTGAAGATGGCGTGCTGAAAGGATAGGAGTAAAATGAACAGGAAACGATACACTGTAAACCGTGTCTCTTAAAATAGAATTTAGATAGACAAAACATAACTAAAGTATACAATAATTTAAAGAAACAATCTTCATGCATTAAGATTAGATACCATAAACTTCTTTACGTGTAAGTGTAGACCTAATTACCATAATTATGATTACCAGAATAAAACAAGTATTTGCACATTGGTACCAATATATCGCTGCCTACAGTGGACCGACCTTCCCTTATACATGTAATACAGCTCGATACACAAAAAAACGCTTCGATGAAGGTTTACCGATGCGCTCGTTGACATGAGATAACATTGTAATGAAATTACCAGGAAATGGGATCAAACGGAATAAGACGAGATATCGAGATCGCAACGATGTACGTGACATAGAAATTGGTAAATCAAACAAGATATTTACATAAATCAATGAATCGATCGGGAGTGGGGAGTAAAGTATCACGACCCCCCTGCCCCCTCGTCCTCATAGATCGATATGTTGTATTGGGCAATGGGCAGTGCATTTAAAAGCCGATTTTTTATTCCATGCCAGATTAGAATTGCGTCAGCAATTCTAATCTGGTATGGAATAAAAATAAATTACAAATATAATTAATTATTAATTAATTATCTAACTTCGTACTTGATAATGCAACACCAGGGCAGCCTGGGGTTGCATGGGATAACCATACAACCCCAGGTTTGCAGTATGCAGTTTAAATTTTTATAAAATTCGGCAATTCATCAAATTTAGCAGCCCAACCATGTTAGTCCAAATTAATTGTGCAGCTAGCTTATGCAAAATCAAGTAGCGTATTTAGAAATTATATATAAATTATTTTATCTATATTTAATTCGGAATGAAAACTAACAAATTGAGCAATGCAACAAATGAGAGGAGTATATTTGGCATTTTAGCTCTAAGCTTTTCTTGCAAACATCAGTTATTTTCAAAGGATTACAAATGCAATATTGCCACAAGTTGCTTTGCTGCTGCATATTCCATATATATTCATACACACACACATATTAATGATATAATTACAAAATACACTATTAAGCCATAAGGGAAAATGTAGAAAAAAACTACATGAATAGGATAGGCAATCATGAATTAAATGAGCTAAAGATACACGTGAATAGAAAAAATAGTACATGTAATAATTGGGCGAAAAATCGTTTTGGGTTGCTTGTGAACGCTTGTAGAAGTGAGAATGGTATCTTCAGGAATATCATCTGAACCGCACAATAATATTTTTAAAAGTGACTGCATATTTTATATAACAATGTGATATAAACACAAGCTGGTAGAATATTACCAGATCCAATAGTACATGATCCAGAATTCGAATCGAGAACTTCTGATCATTTTATACAACATTCGAAGATTGAATAAGACCTTCAACTAATATAAACACCGAGCAAGAAAATTTCCATAGAAAACCCCCACAATAGGCCTACTTCATGTTATATAGATAAACATGATTAAGCAGGAACCGTTCGTGCATCTTTTATACCTTGTTATCTATATCACATAGTAATAACCTTTTGCGTACTGCGGAATTTTCTCACATTTTCATTCATTATGAGATGGGAATTGCCACCGCAATTCCCATCTCATGATGGTTGAAAATTACCCGATTCTATGAAAAAAATAAGTGTGATACATGAAAACGGAAGCTCCAAACACCCTTCTTTTGATGGGCTGCGTCATTTGTTTGAACAAATTGCATTTCCTAAAAAATGCCCCATGGCGCATAAATGCATCTCCAGCAGGTATAGGGTTAACCCTTGAAACGCTGAAATATCTGTAAATAAACCAAAAAAAGAAACGTCTTTTTTTAGTTGAGCACCACCATGAATATCTTAATCAGCGCTTTCTGTTGCATTTGAATAGCTATGGTATGGGTCTACGACCCTTTCAGTGCGGTGACCGACTTTAGATGTCGGTCCCCGCGCTGAAAGGGTTAATAATCTGCACTTGGCAATGCGGGTAGCTTCAGTATGCTGAGTGATGCTAATCGCGGTGGCGGTCTGTTTGACAAGCAATTGAGAGATGCCACCGTCTCTTGCTGAACTGTGTGCCGAGGCTGGAGCGCGAAACGTTGGCTCAGCGTTGGCCCAATGCTGGGCCAGCGTCGCGGACGCTGGCCAGCATTGGACCAACCCTGAGCTAATACAGCATGTGTACAAAGCCAGTGTGATCGGGTTGACGTTATTTGCTCGTTATATTATTATATCCTATATGTCCTGTATGGAAAATTCTCGATCTGGTTATATTCTGAAATTTGGGGATAGAGTTTTCAGTTTCGCTGAAAACTGGACATTTAATGTGTTTGACAATTTAACCACCGTTCCCGATTATATTCGTTTTTTTCTCATTTTTTTATATGGATATTAAATACCAGCTCTTAGTCATGTTAAAAATAAAACGTGACATCCATCAACAAGATTTCAAAATCGTTGACCGCCATTTTGTTGAAATCTGAATAATTTTCACACACTTGAAGTTGTGGATCGCGTCAGCGAGACACAACTTCAATTGGGTGACAAATCCAATTAAATAATCTGGAGGTTAAATGGCTAAACATGCAGATATGACTCTCATATTTTATAGTTAATGAAAAAAAGGGTTGGAATTCATATGATGCTTTGGGAACTGTAAATGTATGTGTGAGGTATCTGGGGTTTACTAGTTTACTCTTCTCCTGAACAATTTGCGTTTGTAAATTCCATTCACATGTTTAAAACTAATACAGCCTATCATCAACTGTCATTTCGTTGCGGGGTAGGCCTGCATTGTTTCGGGTCACATTTTTATATTTAAATGGACGGAGGGCGTTTAAACAAACTATAATAGACACTGTAAAATGAACGACAATTTAGTATCTATTCAAGAAATAACCAGGGAGTTTATCTGAAATTAGTAAATATTGATAATTTATGTAGATCTATATGGATATTGTTTTGTATCAGCAGTTTTTTAATAAAAACATTTGGGCACGCTAGAAAAAAAGAACATTAAAAGGGGTGAGAAACGAGTTCCTATCTAACAAATACTTAGCTGAAGATATTAAATTAAACAGTAGATCACACCTTTTACCTGGGGTGCATATTACAAAGAATCCTAACTTTGATCCTATCTCAACTTTCTCTGATTTCCATTACAAAAGTTAGGATTGATCCTAACTTTTGTAATGGAAATAAGAGAAAGTTGAGATAGGATCAAAGTTAGGATTCTTTGTATTTTACTCAACATTTGAGAATGTTAACTCACCATTTGAGATGTAAATTGATACCACAATTCCCATCTCAAATGTTGAGTTAAATACCCAAATTTAATTAAGGTCAGAATACAACATTGCACCCTTGTAAAATAATTCCTATTCAGAAAATGACATATTTTAATTTATTTTTCCATCCTCATGTCAATTTTTTAACGATCCACAACTTGCCATTGATGAAATTTTATTTAGAATAATTGTTGTGAAAAATGAGGCAACATGTTTCACGATATCAATGGTGCAAGACACGTTTCATTGCAAGAGGTGCCTGTCAAAATTATGATCACAAGGACTAGAAACGACTTTAGTACTCTAAGGGTGGAAGTATTATATGGGGATTGTCAGCCTTTAACCCTTATCCCGCTAAGTTAATTTATTTAAATTTTCACCCACTTGAAGTTGTGTGTCGCTACCGCGACCCACAACTTCAAGTGGGTGAAACTTACCGATATGTGTATAATTTGAGACCACGCATTTGTAAATCTTGATCTTTAAACAGTCCTCGTTTCCTCCTCGATAACTGTTCGGCTAATAAAACAGATTAAAACGGCTATAGTCGCGCTTAGCGGTGAAAGGGTTAACATTGTGATGACTAATGTTTGTTTAGTGATTGAGGAAAAAATGTCGATGGTCAACACAAAGTGTGTATCTGTAAGAAATCGTTGTATTCTCTTTCCCTACAATCACGATCTATATAAGGCTGCGATCTCAGGATTTGGATTCTAAACTTGCCACGAGGGCTGACCCCCCCCCCCCTTTCCCCCCTAGCAGACAGAGTGTCGTGTGTGATACTCTGGTGGTGGTACATACGACACTCTAATTGCTAGGGGTCACTATTTTTATTATTGTTATGCTGAGCGAAAGGATATCCTACTGCTAGACTTAATTTTCACTCACTTGAGGTGAAAAAAGGAACGAAACGTCATTTTAGGAACAACAGTATTTCTAGTAGATCTATTTCTATTTATGTATATTCTACTGTTTTTTAACTTGTGGTTTGAACGTTGTATAACGCCACAATTAAACCGTTAATTTTTATTTTAGAATGTACGTGTCTACTGTGTTTAATAAAACATATCTTTCAAATTATATTTAATTATATTAAATCAGCAAGAACTTGCGTACCATATTTTCCCGCTCATTACAAGTAACATAATTGTGTCAGCACTACCGGAAAATGATTTATTTCTCAGGTGGTAAAAAATCTTACGCTAAATTGCTTTGACAAATTGAAGCGACAGATTGGAGGCGGAATTATGCTGATCTTGTACACATGAATGCAAACAGAACGATCTGTTTGAACGGTATCATTTGAAACACCCTGGGTCAATTTGTTATCACAAACAGATCAAAAGTCATCCAATCAATGCCTCAGCTGTATTGAGCACAGTTTAGTATCCTGCGACTCAAGGCCAAAAGGCAATAACTGCTTACTTGAAAAGTTAGCTGTTACGACCTTTTGGCTTCGCACGGCAGTAATATTTGTCGAGTAACATTAAAACAAAGATACCATTATCATGTTTATAGTAAACTAAACTGCGTTCAAAACAAATACGGCATCGAATTTGCTAGATTGACACGTTTTGCTTCAAATTATACACATCCTTATAATTTTCACTCACTTGAAGTTGTGGATCGCGTCAGCGAGACACAACCTTTAAGCGGGTGAAAATTATAAGGATGTGAGTCAGTTTTACTCACTTGAAGTTGTGGGTCGCGACAGCGTGACACAACTTCATGTTAGTAGACAGTTAAATTGTATAAATAGCGCCTTCAGGGTAAATCAACAATAATCAGGATTTTAACCTTACTTTGGCAGCAAAGACACACGATCACATAATTATGACATGTCTCAACCCTTTAAGCCCTCACGGTGCATTAAAGCATCATTTTACATTCCTTAATTTTCATACAACCAAGGGTGTTAGAACGAAAATTTCCATGAAACTGGTCTACCGATACATGGTATTAATTTTTAAACCACATCCAATCATCTTCATCAACTACAAGTCGAGAATTGCGACAGCAATTCGCGGCTTGTAGTGGATGAAGATGACAATGGTAAATTCAGACTTGAAAGGGTTAAATAATTCAGATCAATCATGCGAATCAGCGAGTGCCCTAGTAAGATTTTAAAATCTTGTACAAAATTGTCTTGGATACAAAAAACTGAAATCAATGTACAATAATGGGACAGATGTAATGATAGTATGTCTCACTTAAATTTTTCAATTATTTCTCCATACAATTCAAGTGATTTCAAGCAATTGAATTCAACAACAATTTACACAGTGGATTTGCATATCTAGTACAACTATGAAATTATTGTGCTACAAATCAATTATTGTCCTGTCCTGTATAAATTTTGTAAAATCGTTTGCAATTTCACACAATAACTGCATTTTATAAGTAACTCACGTCTATTTATAAAAAAATGTCAATTGTTATTCCATGCGATACACGAGCTCAACCAGCGATTATTACATTGAGTAACAATTGACTTTTTTAGATTTTGCTTATAACACAATAATGTTAACTGTTATTCTAGAGATTGACCAGAAATAATATGGTATTTATTAAATTGAATGACAAATGACTTTTAAGATTTTGATACATGGCACAATATAATACTAACTGTTATTCTGCAGAATAACCATAAATAAAATTATATGTAATACTATTATACCGGCATACTAGGTTTTGATAATCAGCCGGTGGCGAAGAGGAAATATCATTGGCCTAAATAAAGATACACCCAACTCACCTGTTCGTTTTCAAGTCGCGCGTTAAACACCTCCCGGCTGTCGATGATTCGATTTCGCCGACCTCCTAAATCCAATCAGACCGTGAAAAAAAACGAAATTAGCCTGAAAAATCCAAATTTCCGTACCAATTTGTCTGTTCAGGTTGGCTGGCGGCGGCGCGCGTACGTGAAAGACTGGCTGTAATGGAAGAACGCGTGGAAGCATGTACACTGCCGTGCAAAGGCAAACAGCGGTAACTGCTTACTTTTCAGTGAGCAGTTACTGCTGTTTGCCTTTGCCTGGCATGTACACGGACAGGTCCAAGGGGCATGTTTGCTCAAGTCAGACACTCTTCGGCGGACTCGCCTATCTGTCATTAGAATACTGCTAGCCAGACATCTGTCCGGCTCGATGATCGATTTTCTGAGGACACTGATTTTAAAGTGGAGAATAATGAACACGAATTTTTCTAATTTTGAAGCTGCTTTGTTAAATAATCACCGTTAAATTACAGTGATGTTTCGAATTTCCCATTTGAAAAACGTTATATTCAGATGAATACCCTGGTAACATAAAACATTTCGGAAACATTTTGAAAAAGTTGCACGTGAATTTTATAAAACATTAATTTGTAGGGTGTAGAAAGTATCCATAAAACATTTTTTTAAATGTTAAACAAAATAAATCATTTAATTTTTTTAAAAAACACTTCCATATTGTTATACAATTTTTTTTAATGTAAAAAAATCAACATTATTTATAACGTTTTTAAAAGGTCCTTTTAAAATATTTTTAGTGATGTTTTTTTATGTCACATTAAAATACCCTGCAAAATAATGTTATGTTGATATTTAGTGAAATATTTTAGAATATATACAAAATGTTTACAAAATGTTCTGTGTTATTTGGGTAAAGCTTTCAGAAATGGTAGATGCAGCCCCTTACCCTTTCAATGCTGGGACCGACTTTGGAGGTCGAAATCTGACATCTATAGACGTCAGATTCCGACCTCTAAAGACGTTCCCCGCACTGAAGGAATCAAACAATTTTTAATAGCCGCATACCCATAACACATGTATTCAAATAAAGCAGAACAAGCTTCTTATGATGATTTCAAATTGAAAAAACCCTTTGGTCTCCATGGTTTATCAACAAATATTTCAGCGTTGTAAGGGTTAATACTAAGTAGAAGGTAATGGGTATGCACAGCTGCTCGCGAGCGATCATTACAGGTGAACAGATTTTTTAAATCAGTTATTTTTTTATTCATCAGACATATTTACACACTGGCAAATTGATTACATCACACATCACTTCCAAGAACGAAAGGTGACGTGGATTTAAGTCTACACCCTGTATTAACAGACTCAACACCCCACCACCTCATATTCCCTACCCAAGTGTCTGCCGACTTATTTGCACTGTTCATCCTTCCGCGCGTGCACTATTTACGACGCGTATGATTCGTGATACCATGGAGCGATATTCTTAAATTTTATTTCATAGCATGATGCGAAGTGTGCTGGCAATTTGCATCTTTGTATGGAATAGCTAAATGAGAATCACTGATAATTTGCACGTTCATTTGTTCTGTGAATGAATATAATATGTTTTCTGTGAGGTTTAGTCAGGCCTAATTAAAGGCGTTAAGTGGTCCCACGCATCTGACAGTCAAAGCAAAACATAGCCGCAACCTTTGAGTCATTTTGCTGTATCAACATTATCGATCAGATTATTATTATTATTTGTGCGATTTGCGAGTCCCTCTAATTATTTTGACGTGAACACGAACAGACTAAAATCTGGGATAAGATCCTTTGATATCACTTAACCGTGAGCGATAATAGACCAGATAACGAGTCATCTCTCTCCCTGTGTGAACCTTGCAAATATTTACCCTGTTTATAATGGCCGACGGGAACTATGTGTACTCTAAAGCTAAAAGGCAGTAAACACGGGTCATTCACCCAGTGCAGTTTCAATATTGGGCCAGCGTCTAAGACGGTGGGCAACATTGAAACAGCATTGGATGAATGCCGCGTGTTTGCTGGGTTACCTGCTAGAGTTGTGCTCTGCCGTGCAAAGCCAAAAGGAAGTAACTGCGCATTTTTCAAGTGAGGCGTTACTGTTGTTTAGCTTTACAGAGTGATATCCTCCGAGCCAGACAGGAATCATATGAGTACAATGAGAGAAACATGCAAAAAGACAGCTTTAATTCACTGGACTATTATTCTGATGTGTGAACTATGAGGGCTGATCCAAACATAATGAGAAAGGGGTCTGTATGATGGTGATTTTGTGAGAATTGGGAAATTCGGGGGAGGGGGGGGGGGAAAGACCACTAGAAAGACTGCTATGACCACGCCAAAAAGCCTGATTCCAAATATAGCACACAAGACTGTGCACAGCGAAACGGATTAAATATGTTAAATGTTGAAGTTAATTTAAAATATGTCTTCATAACTTACATTAAAATATCATATTCATTATAGCAAATCTTCATTTATTTTTATTTCATCATTTATCTTTTTATGTAATTATTTTATATTAGAATAATTTATTATGCTAATCATTTTACACTCCTCTACACCTCTCTTCAACATAGCAGTCGAGTGCTGGCTCTGTACTTTATTGCTGTATTATTTCAGACTCGTGACACCGCATGTCAGATGCTGTCGGTAATCATTTTGGTGTGTTGCGAAGTGGGGGGGGGGGGGTAATATTTGTGATGACATCAGGACTATGTGATGAGTAGTCGCTTGGCTGTATTATGTAACGTCTATTTGTCCAAGGTATAAAGTGTGATCGTTTGAACACTTTATCCATTGGACATTGCCTGTATATTCCATGCCACCGAAAAAAAACATTTGCATTTTTTCGCACGACACCCCTGTCAGATGCTAATGTCAGCTTACAGTTATTACGGCATTGCAAATACGGTTGTTTGCAGTGCTGTAATAATGTTGGGGGTGTGGACGGTGTGGAAGTTTTAATACAATAAAACACATAGTTAACCCTTTAACCGCCGGTGCCGCATATATTCGGGTTTTCATTTTTTATAAGCACATTACGTACCGTCTTTTAAAGATGGTCAAGATTAAATGTGACATCAATCAGCAATATTTGAAAACAATTGACTTCCATTTTGTCAAATATGAATAATTTTCACTCACTTGACGTTGTGGATCGCGTCAGCGAGACACAACTTCAAGTGGGTGAAAATTCAAATTGAATTATTTGGCGGTGAAAGGGTTAAATAATTAGTTCATTTTGTAAATTCGCCGTTCTGTTTTGCTGTGAATCCTTTAATTTGGGGGTACATCAAACAAGTAAATATAAAATATCTCATTGATCGGGGATGACAAAATACAAAGGTTATAATATTAAGGTTTTGTTGACGTCATTACTGTATGCTCCTAGTAAAACATGATAACATAATTAAATCTTTCAAAATGGACGCCACGTGGCAAGGTCAAACAGCACAGTTTTTTATAGAAAGACATTAGTGTGATGATTATACCGTATAGAGTTATATAATATTATGTACAATATGTGCTGACGCTTATCGTATTAGGTTTCCGTGTATGCTAATTGACACATATTCTTTTTACCAAGATACCATACATTATTTGGATATCGCGCTGTGATTAAAATGCAACATGACAGTTATAGCCAAGAGGCCATGACTGCTTACTGTTCACGTGAGAAGTTGTTGCCTTTTGGCTTCGCAGGGAAGTTAGTGGACGACAATAGGGTTTTCATTGATTTTGATAAATGGTGGTAAAATTGCATGATATTTGTAGGCCCCATATCTATCATTTGATTTTGATTGTCGTGTATTATATGCTGAGCCCGTATTCTCCATCCTATCATCTGGCAGGGTGTAGTTTCCACTGGAGTGAGAACGAATACAACAGTTACTGAAGACTACAGGATGGTATTCTCGTACAACTTACGATATATCGTAGACTTCAGATTGGTCCAGATGACCATCTCGACCAATCCGAAGCTTACGATATATCGTAACTTGTACGAGAATACGGGCTCTGAGCCCGTATTCTCGTACAAGTTACGATATATCGTAAGCTGGACGTGGAAATGGTAAAAAAATGCGACAATCAGATCGATTGTAACCCGATTTTAAACTGTAATTATTTTTGTTTTTGAAAAGTTTATTTGAGAAAATCAAATAATAGTCAAACATCTTTGATTGCACACATGCATACTACCCTTTTACCCGCTAAGTTATCTCATTTAAATTTTCACCCACCTGGAGTTATGTGTCGCTACAGTGACCCATAACTTCAAGCGGGAAAAAATAAATTGAGACCAAACATTTGCAAATATTGATGTTAAAACACACAGATCGGCTAATAAACTGAATAAAGACGACTATAGTCGTGCTTAGCGTTCAAAGGGTTAATACAGACTATAAAAAGTAGCTTTTGACAAGTGTTTTTACGGGATGACACGAGGATCATCAACTATACGGCTCAGCGTCTTAGATATCGGCCCAATATTGCGACAAAGCCTGGACCAATCACTCAAGTTTGCTGGGGTGGTTCCAGCTCATTCTAAACCTGATCGAGTACGGGATTAGGCAGACACGGATAAACACACAAATCAGTGTGGACATTGCAGCTGCAGAATGATAATGTGAAATTAAAAGGCAGTATTATAATATGTGATGTTTAATGATCGCTATATCTGGTAATCGTTATGTATCAGTGGTAAAAAGAGGCTAGCCGACCCAGTAACTAAAACCACCCTGTTTAGAAGTCGTGGCTGCCAAAAATATTTTAATAGTACCTGGTTCAATAACAGTTGGTTTTATTTTAAGTCCTAAAATATTTTTAAAGTTGTGGTCTCCTTGCAAACAAATCTCGAAATGATACACACGACACATGACACACGTATAAGATTATAATTCACATTTAACAAAGTAATTACTATCAATTATCTACCATAGCTGGCATTTCTAGGAACTATCGTGCATTTAATGACGATTTATAATAATTTACACCTGAGTAAAGTAAAACACAATTAGATCAAGTGCTTATCTGAAGTATGCAACAGCAAGATGCGAAGTCGGGGCTCTGGTGTAGTGTTTAGGACTACCGTCTGTCGCGCCGGGGTTCGTAGTTCGTCAAACGCTCTTTGTATTCAGGTTTCAAACATACAGCATGTTTCTTTCACGTCCACTCCCAAAGGTTCAATATTGTGGAGAGCCGCTCTGTGACCGAGAAGTAGCGTGCACAGCTCTTCTTTACAATGATGTCCCCACGAAAGATGAACGTGAAAAACCTAATATTTCACTGAATCACTTACCAACATGTCCTATATGTAAACTGTCCTCAGATCGCTCCTCTTTCAACCCTTTGCCCGCTAAGTTATCCTATTTAATTTTTCACCCATTTGAAGTTGTGTCTCGCTACAGCGACACACAACTTCAAGTGGGTGAAAAATACTCGTATTTGTCTGATTTGAGACCAAACATTTACAATACTGATTTAACATCAATATATTTCACACATAAAACGGTACTTCACATGATAAAAAAATAAAGAAAACGATTATAGTCGTGATTAGCGCTTAAAGGGTTAATGTTGACTTCTTAACCCTTTAAGCGCTGAATATTTTTTATATAAACCATGGAGACCAAAGGGTTTTATTCCATTCGAATCGTCATAAATGTCTTAGTTTGCGCTTTCTGATTCATTTGAATACCTATGTTATGGGTCTACGATTATTATAACTATGGGAGTCGACTTTAGACGTCAGAATCTGACGTCTATAGACGTCAGATTCTGACGTCTAAAGTCGATCCCCGCGCTGTAAGGGTTACATTTTGATACTTTTCCATTGACTGTCAGGTGCGATTGTAAATAACAAATGACAAATTAAAAAATGTACACAATTAGTATATTATATCAACTTTTAGCTCCAAACGCTTGATATTAAAGGGCATTTTCTGTTACATTTATTTTACTCAAACAAGCGTGCCTAGCAGGTAAAGGGTTCACCGTTAAGCTAGCATTGGTCAAATGCCTGATGCGCGCGGGATTAATATGGTGTCTTCCCCCCCCCATCTTAGAGGATCCTGTATGTTCTTTGTTTTACTGACGTTCATGATGTTCTTGTGTGCGACGCTCGTTGACTGAAGATCAATTTAAACATCGAGTGATATCGGCTTTTTTCATCTAGCATACTGCAGGGACACTCTGCCGCGCAAAACCAAACGCCAGTAACTGTTTACTTTTCAAGTAAACATTTACTGCCTCTTGGATTTGTAGAGCAGTGTATACCTCGATCCAGGGATTATTTCAGGGCTGTACACACACTTTGTCTGAACTAATATAGGTTCTGCATGTATCAAAGAGAACGTACGTGCCGGTGTTTACTGTAGTATTGGTGGAGAACCTTTACCATGTTTACAAATGTTCTCTTTTTAGTGTAGTGGAAGAGTACTATTATAATGTTTACTGTATAGTGTAGTATACATGCAGAGACAGCTTTTTTCAACGGTTATCAGTGTATACTACAGTGAAATAGTACTATTATAGCGTTTCCTGTTGTATACATAGAGATCCTTTTTCAAATGTTCTCTGGGTATACAGGTATAGGCTACTACTGTAAAATAGTAGTATAGTGTATTATAGCTTTTTTCAACAGTACTATTATAGTGTTTAGCGCAGTATACATACAGAGCCTTTTTTAATGTTCTCTATGTAAACTACAGTAAAATAGTACTAAAGTGCTTACCGTAGTATACATACAGAGTCTTTTTCTAATGTTTTCTATGTAGAGTACAGTAAAATACATGTAGTACTATAGTGCTTACCGTAGTATACATAGATAGCCTTTTTCTAATGTTTTCTATGTATACTACAGCAAAATAATACTTATTTGTTTATTTTATTTATTAAAATATATATATAAAGGGTGTATACATATTAGCAAAGATGCTTTTTTTAAAATATGTGCCCTGTCATACATTCAATGTAATACATTTCTAAAATATCTGATGTTTTAAATGGTATATACAGATTAAAATAGCCATAATCTAATCATAGCTACACTTAAAATCAATTAATTAACAATGTCATATGAAGCTTTTAAAAAGCACATGCTACTATGTGGATATCAGATAAAATGTAAGATCAAATTAATGTTAAAATTGACATTGCCATGATAGAAGTGTAAATACCAGTTTCCCGCACCATAGTGTTCATTGTAGTATACATACAAATCCTTTTACAAAGGTTCTGCATAGTACAGTAAAATTATGTTTACAGCAGTATTTCTTGGGAGCCTTTTCTCTAAGGTTCACTATGTATTCCACAGTGAGATACTGAAATGCTTTTGTGAGAGAGCATTTTGTTCTTTCTGCCATACATGGTTAATGTCATCGTTGTGATGAATTATATCATTTTATATTAAATAAATTTCATTCAACCCTTCAACCGCCAAATTATTCAATTTAATTTTTTACCCACTTGAAGTTGCGTCTCGCTGACGCGATCCACAACTTCAAGTGAGTGAAAATTATTCAGATTTGAAAAAATGGAGGTCAACTCTTTTCAAATCTTGCTGGTTGATGTCACATTTTATCTTTAACATATTTAAAATGTGGTACCTAATGTGCTAATAAAAATGCTAACCCGAATATATGCGGCACCGGCGGTTAAAGGGTTAAATTATGGCATGTGGTACAGTAACAGACAGACAATAACGTATAGTAGTTAGGCCTTTCTCAAATCGCTCATCCCGAGACACGAATCCGCATAAGAAGAATTGATGACAGACGCTTGAGCCATTGAACTACCGCCGATCACGACTATTGTCATTTAAATTTGATTTATTAGCCGATCAAATATATATAAAATAATGACTTCTATAGCTCCAGTATCTCTCAGAAATATTGTTATTGGGAATAAAATCAGGATTTGCAAATGGTTGGTCTCAAATTAAACAAATGCGAGTAATTTTCAGCCAGTTGAGGTAAGCTGAAATATAATACTGCTGTGAACACTATTTTACTGTACTATACAGAACCTTTGTAAAAGGATTTGTATGTATACTACAATGAACACTATGGTGCGGGAAACTGGTATTTACACTTCTATCATGGCAATGCCAATTTTAACATTAATTTGATCTTATATTTTATCTGATATCCACATAGTAACATGTGCTTTTTAAAAGCTTCATATGACATTGTTAATTAATTGATTTTAAGTGTAGCTATGATTAGATTATGGCTATTTTAATCTGTATATATACCATTTGAAACATCAGATATGATTTGCAAATGGTTGGTCTCAAATTAAACAAATGCGAGTCATTTTCAGCCAGTTGAGGTAAGTTGAAATATTTTTCATGGTTGTTATCTGGTGGCTTAAGCAAATTCATAGAATGGTCAACAACGTAGGCAACTCAGTTACTTGAAACCTTCTTTAGAACCATGATGATCTCTACCAGTTACAGTCCGTGTAATATTGTGCAGGCCTAACATGCAAATCACACAGGCGTTGGTTGGAGTATAAATCACTTTTTATCATACCTGTGTCAGCTAGAACAAGGGGCACAATCTTGTCCCACTAGCGGAAAACAAGATTTTAGAATCCCTCTCGCCCACTCCACAGCTGCCTAGTCAGTTGTTTGCATAGTGAATGATGTACAGGGCGTGCACATACATTTTTTGTGAAGTGTTCAACATATGTTTGTAAATCTATATACTGTATCACTACTAGCGATCAGGAAACGTTGACCAATACGATTTGTCGTATATATGTTCCAGTATAGTCATTCTGGCACTAAATCCACGAAAATCTGGACAAATTGCTAGCAAATGTTTCATAATCTATTATGGTAGATATAGATCCCTACTAGCACTCCTATTTTGTGAATGTTAGGTATTATTACTTATGTTTTTGAACACCATGAATCGATTGCAGCACACATAATGATTGATTGGAAGTCGATTTAGCAATTTTCAGAAAAAAATAAATGATAAAATGATATTTTAAGTGATTTTAATTTTAAAAAGTATATGAGTATATATCTATTCTTGTATTATTCTTGTTGACCTAGATACTATATTCTCTCTTTGTAATGGGTAGCTTAGGTATCGTTGGCAATATTTTGACATCAGCAATCGATTGCAGCTATCAGTGCTATCAGTTTGTCCATAATTTGAAGTCGATTTAAAAAAAACAACAACGATATTTTAAGTGTTTTTTTTGTCAAAAAAGTTATGAGTTTAATGTGAATCATTGTATATTATTATAAGCCTATACCAAATACTCTTGTGTTAATGGACAAGCAAAACTTCTGTCCAATTAAGAAATTTGTTGATCTCTTTTCCAGCGTCACGATCGCTAGAGAATATCGGACATTTCCTTTTTATTATCTTGTAAAGTTAGGTATAAAAAAACTATGTTTATTATTATTTTTAAATAATATTTTATAGACTGACGCAATTGTGTTAAGCCGGGACACTAGCATGTGAGAATTTATGATGCTATTTTGTTGTGATGTCATTATATGTATCATTGAATTGTGAGATTATGGCATTATGATGTCAGAATAGTGCGTTAAATGTAAAGAATTACATTATATGGCACCATAATGTCGGGATTCAAAATTGCAATATAATTATTATTATTATATAGACATAGATTAAAACATATGGATATTGGGATATCTGGATAGAGATTCTTTATGGCAGCATGTCATTACAATATATAATAATTCACATTAGCGTCAGGTTAGAACACTAACACGTTAAAATTTGACACAATCAATTTAAAATGTGATGTTAATTTTTTTTCATCCTTATCATCTTAATCTGTTAAACACTATACTGTACAATACTTCATTGTATTGTCCGGAAAATACATTTTATGTCATAATTATGATTATAATATCAGAATATGGCACTATGATCATGCTGGTGTGAGAATAAAACAGTCAGAATGTTTCTTTATATTTTCAGAATAAGCCATTATATTATCAGGATATGACACTCATGAATTTCGGGAAATGTCATTATAATATCAATGTGCTACATTATAACTATAATTTGACATTATAATAGCAAAAAAATATTATAATATCGACATTACATGTACATTGCAAATATATAGATATTATAAACATAATGACAACATATGTTATAATGTGATAACACAGCGGTGTGATGGATCTACATGTATACAAGAGTCTAATTTAACACTCGACATTGATGAAGTTCAAGCATGTCAGCACATGTCACAAATATGTTGAAATATGACAATAAAGTGTCATGATATTACGCCATAATGTCAGCATATGTGACACTATAATTTCAATGTAAATATGACATTTAAATTTTAAAATATTATACCATGGTGGCATAATAGATCGACATAAAAGTAACTTAAGATTCAAATTTTAATATTATACAAGTGTGGTTATTCTAAAACTGCATACTGCAACAATACCTCAAAAAAATGATACCAGGGGAGAGCGGGGCTAGTTGTAACGGGGGTAAGTTGTAACAGTGCACTTTGAGCAAATACTTGTTGATTAATTTGCACTCACTAGGTGTCAATTATGTCTTCTATAGCCTTGTATTATTATAATTTATTTCCATACCATAATACCCAGCACTTTTTGCGAACATTCATATTGGACAGAAAACAACGCGAACAACAATTATTCATTCACACTTATCACAATGAAATATACAAGAAACATTTTAATTCTGAATGAATATAAGTCGTCCTGGAGAGGTATTTTATGATGACAGACTAAATGTCTTAAAAAAATGCTCATGGTGAGATATGGTGCTTGGGGGCTAGATCTTACAGATAAGTGGGGGTAAGTTGCACCAATGTTACAATTTGCCCCCATTATCTCCCGATAGTGTTACAAATTGCCCCAATAGATTATGGAAACTATGTTACAACCTGCCCCTATAAGTATTATATGTATATATATAGATACATCTAGACCAAAACTGCAATTAAATACCTTGTATTAGTCCTCTGCTATGTTTAGGCCTACCTCTTTGCTGCATCATTCTATTGACAAAGGTACATAATCTTGATGATTTAGTAATCCGATTTAGCATTCTGACAGTCGCAATTTCATTTATGTACGGTAAGCCTATGAATTAAAGGTTATTACAGCCCTTATTACATAAATGGTTAATTATTTGCTGCAAAACTCTATTTTGTATATTTATGTGTTGCACTATGGCGTGTTACAATTTGCCCCAATGAGCACAGTAACTGTGTTACAATTGGTCCCCACGATGTTACAACTTACCCGCACCGGGGGGCAAATTGTAACATTTTCGGTGTTGTCATATTTCAGTGCACTACATAGCAACTATTGCTGATATTTATCTAAATGACATTCTATATTATACGGGTAATAGTATTCCTTAACTTGATAAATTGACTTCATTCATAAAGTTAATTATCACTTGTAAAAATATTAAAATGTTGAAAATGTTACAACTAGCCCCGCTCTGCCTGATATGTAGCGCCCCCCCCCTCTAATGCAAAAATTATATGGCATATTGCATTGACAGCGTCTGACATTTTCACGGCCAAACGGTTATGACAGGATGAGCTACTAGTTTCATTATAATATTGCACTTTATATTCAGATTATAGAGTTAAAATGTCAGAACATAATATTATAACTCCAGGTTACAACACAATAATTTTATGCAAAATCTACAAATACAACACCAACAAAGAAGTCATTTATTTGTGCGTACTTGCTCATTGACCAGTGCCAAATCATGTAAATGCTCTTGTTGAGAATTTTGTTTTCTTAAGACCGATCCAGGGGTACAGAAATTCAAAGTAGGCCGGATGTGATTGATAACAGAGGTAACAATGAAATTCTAGCTATGGGCAAATGGCTGAATTTTGACCTCATTATTAATATTTAATTGCAGCAGTTCCGTAAAATTGTATGTCAGAGACCATTAGAGACATGTTCCACATGAAATGTCAGTTCGTTAACTGTAAAAATATCTGAATATTGTGATGTAGCCATTCGCATAGATCATTAGAGAGCTCAATCACAGAGTCAAGCCCTGTCCTTAGCCTCGCTATTATGTTGGCTTATGAACTTGACATTATCAGTCGATGAATGGTAATTATCCAATAAAAAAGACTGTAATTTAAAACGGGATCCATTGTGACTTCTCATGAATTATAGTGCGAGAAAGCTTGACTATAAGTGTTGCATCACTCTTTACATTCTAGAGCTATTATCTGTCGATTTTTCATGGCCCACGTGACGCATTCCACATTTGATTGTTCTTGGGGAGCAAGTTAATATACACGATCTCAGCCACCGATTGTGATATTTAATTTATAGCTGGTTGATGAGGAACTGCGGATTAAATGATAGATATGTAGATTCAAATGTAAGATACACGTAGTGCAGAGTATACTCATATGTACGAGGTGATATTAAGGGATCTAACATTGAAAAACTGTGCAGAGCCTGGAAAAATACATGGCTTTCACTTTGATAATATCGCAAAATTAATAAAAATCCCCCATTTTACGATCATTTAGTGATCGCTCCAACTGATTTTTTTCTCTTTGACTTAAAATATAGGTCTACACACGAAATGCTCTAGGGATCCATACTAATACTTGACAGACAACCAAATACAAATATTGTAAGTGGTCTCTCCCTCACACAAGCTACACTTTGAGTGTGAGAGCATATCACTATCTAGACGAAAACAAGAATTAATAATACAATAGTACATAAAATACTCATATACGTTTTAAAATTAAAATCACTTAAATTATCATTATTTTTTTCTGAAAAATCGCTAAATCAACGTTAAATCAAGCATTCTCTGTAATTAAAATCAAAATAGTAGCTGCAATAGATTTCTAGTGTGCAAAAACATAAATAACGATACCTAACATTTGCAAAATGGAAAATAACTAGAAAATTTCAATTTTCGCTAGCAATCGTGATATTGAAAAGTAGTTTTGGTAAATTTCTCGAAAATGAACAAGAGTTTTGCTTACGACTTTTCAGAAAATTAGCTGGGACCTATATCTACCATAATAAATCATAAAACCCTTGTTATCAATTTGTCCAGATTATTTTGCAAGAATGATTAAACTATTCAGACAGTTAAACCACATATTAGGTAAAGACGTCAAAGTTCACGATTCTGTAAGTCTAATATTTATTTTCCTGGATCAAAATATACCTCGCTTGGCAAACAGATCTATTAAATAGTGGAGAAATGATGGGTGCTAAAACAACAATGTTCTACTGAATATGACACTGCTTTGAAACTGACATGAATATGTATGCGGTGCACTCGCGGGAGGTCTCTATCAAGTAACAAGTACCGAGTAGTTTATTCTGATGGTCTTCTTTAGTAAAGACAAGACAGAGTTAATTTGATAAACATAGACAGCTTTTTAAGGTTTTTGGGCGCTGGCAGACGAAAAGTTTTGTTGCCGAAAGGATTTGATTGTGTTAACATTTACACCGCTGAAATATTTTTGTATAAACCATGGAGATCAATGTTTTTCTTCAATTTGAAGTCATCATAAATGCCCTAGTTAGCTCTTTATGCTTTTTTTGTATACATATGCTATGGGTCTGCGGTCATTATAAATTCGTAATTCTTTCAGTGCTCGGATTGACTTTGACTCTAGCATATGACGTCTACAGAGGTCAGATTTAGTGCGACGGCAGTTTATTTTTTAGTATTTCTGTGACATGTGAACAGATCTCCTTGATAATGTCTGTGTGGCGTCTCCAACTTGTAGGTTATCGTAAACCAAAATATCCTGGCCTTATTCAGGCGTAGGCCACTGGTGAAGTAATCATCAAAGTAATCATCAAAATTTATCATTACGTGACATTATTTTATTGTTAGGCAAAAACATCAATAAAAACGGTAATTTTATTTAATATACATGTACAATTTTTGCGCGAAATGTTTAATCTCGTTATAAAAACGTTTAAAAAAGTTTTTATAACGTTATATAATAATTATGTACAATATTTTGTTGAGAAATATTTTATCACGTTATGAAAACGCTTACATTTTTAAAGAAAATGTTTTATCACGTTTGAAAAAAATATGATTTTTTTTATCTAACATTTAAATAAATGTTTTCTAGATATTTTCTAGACTCGACTAAATAATGTTGTGTATGACTGTTTCTTGTTACTTTTTATTATTAGAGAAGCATTTCGTATTTGTTGGTAGTCCCTTCACCGTTAACATAAGCACGATAATAAATTTGTTTTATTTTTAATATGTTTTATTAGCAGGGTAATATGTCCCATATGCTGATATTGCACTGTCTTAGACCGTGGGATTCAAGCCATTTCAACTTCAATACCACCGACTTCAATTGGCTCGTGAAAGTGTGGGATTGGGGATTCCCCTGCAGCACGGGTTATCTGCCCAACGCTGGGCCGACGACATCAATATGTGGCCAAAAATGCTGTGCTACAATTCAACCATCGTTTAGGAGTACAAATAATTTGTTTGGGTTTTCTCTGGATTCTTAGAAATGCTGATAAAAAATAGTTGAGAATATGTTATTCATGCTTCCAAGATTCATGTAGAAAGTGATTAAATTGTACTCACTTTGGAACTTGTGTAAAACGATTGCGACGTTTCGAGCTGCATTCAGCAGATCTTGATCACGCAAAAATGAAATAAAATGAATCGGGCTTTAGGCCACTTTTGTGCACAAATGGGCTAAATTGGGCCAGGAGAACCTCCTGAGGATGGTGAGATGATTAAGATGACACTGCCCTCCAGACACTGGATTCGAAATTCAAACTCTAGAGGTCTGAGGCCGAGCATGTTATCTCTCGGTCACAGAGACTCCCAACATTACTGAGTGCTACGAGTGGATGGAGAAGAAACATTTTTGTTTCTTTCAAACCGCCGAGAACGATAAACGAACCCCGCGTGAAAGGCGGCGGTGCTAACGTCACAATCGTTCCAAAGTGAGTAAAATTTAATCGTTTGATAAAAACGTTTTTAATTATCTGGAAATTTGAAAAAAAAATGAAATCATGGTCCGCGGGATACAATACATGTACTTAAATTCATACAAAACTAAATTGATGTCATCCTACGATCAAATCACAGTTATTCTGAAGGAAATGAGTGTTTAAACATCAAGATTTGCAAATATTTTGTCTCAGACTAAACGAATATATTAGTAATTTTTACCCACTTGTGTGTTAAATTTTAAATAAGATAAGTAGCGGGTAAAGGGTTGCATTGATTTTCGTAATTATGCCCTCATTGTGAGCACATAGATATCGTCCCCTTGGAGTTAGAAGGTGTTAAACTGCTACTTTGTTAGGTGGCAGTTCAACACATTCCAACTTCAAGGGGACGATATCAAGAATTCGGCGACACCGGGTGATAAATCAGTGCGGCATATAATATACTGTAATTGTGTAGCACCCAGCAAACACGAGATGTTGAGCCAAGGATGTTTTATGTTGGACCAGCATCGCAGACGATGGGCCAGCATTAAAACAACATTGACTTAACGTCTCGTACTTGCTGGGTAGACCTACGTACATTACTAACAAACACGGAACGTTGCTCCAGTGCTGGATCATTGTTGGACCAGCGTCACAGACGGTGGGCCAGCATTAAGTCAGCGCACCCCCTCCCTTGATGCCGACCACCCACCTCATACCACTCCTACCCCCCGTTTGACCTGTCAAAACCCTTGTGCATTTATTATTGTCATTGCCATCAAGTACATTATATTGTCTAATTCAATTCTGGTACATTTATTAGCCACACTGATAGTATAATTTATAGCAATAATCACAAAGCCTAATAAGCCATAGAAGTATTATTGATTGATTGATTGATTGATTGATTGATTGATTGATTGATCGATCGATTGATTGATTGATTGATTGATTGATTGATTGATTGATTGATTGATTGATTGATTGATTGATTGATTGATTGATTGATTGATTGATTGATTGATTGATTGATTGATTGATTGATTGATTGATTGATTGATTGATTGATTGATTGATTGATTGATTGATTGATTGATTGATTGATTGATAAAATATCAATTATTTTTTGGACTGAAAAACAATAAAAAAATTATACCATTTTTTAAATAATTAAAATAAACAAAGACTACTAAAAAGTAATCGTTTGCTTTGCATATATCTGGTTCCTATTCCTATGAGTATGTTAGATAGTACATACTAATACATATAAAAATATGCATGCATCCAAGATGCAGAAATGTCAAATATACTGATGTTAAAATCAGTAAAGTAAAAGGAGCGCTAAAAATATTCCCTTGCTATTTTTTAAATCGTATTTTAATATGTTTAAATATTTGTGTTTTCATAACGATAATTCCTAACAGTTTGGACATATGGGCATCTCTCTCGACCAATCAGAAGCCTGCGATATATCGTAACTTGTACGAGAATACGGTCCCACCACTACAGTTTACTGCACGAAGTAGGCTACACCAGTACAAAACAAACACGCGGTACAACCCCTTGGAATAAAAATAACAAAAATAACAAAAAATCAGAGTCATTTTTTTTCTGTTTCAAAGTAATGTCATATAAAGATTTTGTAAGATATAGTTGACCAGGATGTTAATTTGTGAACGATCCAGCTTATTTATTATTTTTTATTGAAGGGGTTTTGTGTCGCCATGTAGGTGGCCCTGGATATATTAATTTGTATGTATAAATTTATGGAATACCATCAAGCAGTACATAAACTACCGCTTCAATTTTGTTCACATTCTTGAGTTTCAGAGGCAGGCATAGCATCCCTCCAGCCTGCATGTAACTGTTTGCTGAGTTGTTTGACAACCTCAGGATAACTAGACTCGTGTGCTCTGTTATAATTCTCTTGTGGATCTATCAAGTGATCATATAACTCTATAGCATTCTTGTATAACATGGACCAAATCGGTTTATGTGTGAAGCCATTACACACTACCCACTCTGTATAGCGGTATCTATCTGTCTTCATGGTGTAACCCATTATGGGGTCACCTGCTTCATCCATTCTAGGGTACTGGGAGAAGGCAGCAGACTTCCATGGACGTGATGGGTCCTTCATAAGAGGTACTAGACTAATCCCCTCAGTGCAGGTGGTTATGTTTGAAGAGTCCTCTGGGCAGATTGGGATCTTAGGCAAACCAGCAGCCTCGACAAGGGTCGGGAAAAGATCCACAAATTCGGTAAGTCTCTCAGTCACCACTCCTCCATCAGTCAACCCAGGGACCCGTACCATCATAGGCGCGTGTGTAGCAATCTCAAAGTTAGTGTGTTTACACCACTCAGAGTGTTCACCAAGCTGCCAACCATGGTCTCCCCAGAAACTAATAATAGTGTTGTCAGCTACTCCAACTTCATCCAGTACCTCTAGTATATCACCAAGAAGAGAGTCAACATATGTGATGGAAGCATAGTAGGCACGTCTCAAGTTCTTTACTATTTGATCAGGGTAGGTGGAATTAATTCCTGCATAGCCATACTTCAGCCCTATATCTTTATAATCTGACATCTCGTCATACCTTGCCCATGCTATAGGCGGCATATTGACAGGAGCATACATGTTGGGAGGGAGTCGAATGTTCTCTATTGGGTAGAAGTCAAAGAATCGAGCTGGAGCAACAAAAGGTAGATGTGGTCTCATGAACCCATGAGCCATGAAGAAAGGCTTTCCGTTCTGTAGTGAGTTTGAGGCAAGTTTTCTCAGCATGTTTTTAGTGTGGTTAGTATTCTGTTGGTCTTCAAGAGGGTATTTCTTCAGTTTTTCTTCTTCAGCAGCGTACCACGTGACAGAGTATGATTCATCCCATCCAGCACTGTTACCATGGAAATAAGGTTCAGTCCACGAAGGAGGGTCATCACCACCAGAAGCTCGGCCAGGATGGAATATTTTACCGCTTCCTGCAGTACTGTAACCATGTTCTTTAAAGTATTGAGGAATAGTTGTAAAGTTACCAGCGACTTGCCTGAAGTAGAGAATGAGGTCATGTACATGTGTGGTGTCAGGGCGGCGACCTGTCAATAAAGAAGTTCTACTTGGTGAACAGACAGCCTGTTGTACATAAGCCCTCTTTAGTAGCAGACTTTGTTTAGCCAGTTTATCTAGGTTAGGGGTGTGAATGTCAGGGTGTACAGGGCTGGGAAAGTCTGATGCTAGATATGCCCCTATTTCAGGTCTCATGTCATCAGACGCCAGGAACAATATGTTGGGAGGTGAGCATCTCACCTGGTTGTATCCTATCAAAGCCACTGATACCAAAAGGGTGTATAACGTGATGTGCCCAGTCATGATTGTCAAATCTGCAAGAAAACAAATACGCAATTGCAATACAAGATATAAACACAAAAAAATACTCGAGAACGCCGAATTGATGGTCATTCCTTTGAATATAAACGAATGGTAATATAAACTTTGTCGAATGCACCTGATAAGTCTCACAAGCAACATACCTTTACTGCTTTCCAGGACACATACAGTCCACGTCATTTCTGACCTTGAGGATGGTGGATTCACTTTAATTAATTTTATAAGCTTGTATGTGACTGATGTGGATGATGTAATGAGTTCAATTTTGAAAGACATTCGCTTTGTAGGGGACAGGAATTTTGTAATCTCATAAGATGTTTCGTAAGCTAATAAGATATTTGACCACTTGCCTTTGATCAATGTGGACATGTGATATGCAATTATTCAGTGGGCCATCATTGAACCTCATTATAATATTTAATATAAACATGTTAAATGAGCGACTGTAAAGACTATTATCGGGACACTGGAACTTTATTGTATGATTTTATTTAATATAAACACAATACCATATCTAATGCCATCTAACTCATGAGCTTGACTTCAGTTTTAGAGTTAAATTAAGTGAGTATGAATGCTTAATACTAAGATTACTACACCTGTATCTTGCCATCCTTTACTATTGTCATTGTAAATATTACGATCGTGATCTTATCAGAATCCGTCACATGACAGGGAACCACCCAGAAAGAAGCTCAGGGTCTGATTTTATGTAATCTTAGTAAGGTTTGAGTAATATATTGTTCGAGTACCGAATGCATCTCTTTATCAATTGGACTTTCACAAGTAGAGCGTCCATTATTATGACTGTAACAGTTTATATCAAACGCGAGTGGCGAGCTGTTTTTAAAATATCCAGACGAAAGATCGCAGGCTTAGCATACATGTCACTGGGTAGTAGCATTTTGTCAGTTTAGTTGTATTCTTAGTTTTAATTACGTTTGAGATAATTATTTCTATGCCTTCTAATTCCTCACACATATTATATACATGTCCGATCTGCCAAGTTGTCTGAAGCCTCTACCTGTCTAGTTTGTTGATGCTCCCTAATACAGTTATTCAGATTATTTTCAATACCAGTTAGGCCCCTGTATCTAGCGATAAGATAACTTCAACGTGCTGAAGTTACTGCCCAGTCTATGATATTATATAAGCACGATAAGTGTGTAAGGTTGTATCTAATCGGTTAGAGAAAGTGATGCCCACATATATACTCCAACGGGTGAAACGTATAGTTCCAGTTGCAGTCGCCAGATGGCCATAGCGGTGTTGTGTGGTTACTATGTGGGAACAAATAATTACCTCGTCAGATTATGCACTTTTCATTGTTTTAGGCTTCAAAGTAAACACTTTCTCGCATTAAATCGATTCTAAGAGCAAAATTAACATTTACATGGTAAATTTTAGTCTGTTCTCGATGCACTGTCATACGGTTTTGAAATATGTAATAAAAATATGAAACCTATACTTGATTATGATCATAGTTGTACAAAGTGGGTACTACTTTTTTATCATGTCCTACTACAAAATATTTACCTCGTCAGTAATGCAATTTTACTCTTCCAAGTAAACACATCCTCGAGGTGAAATTGATTCTAAGAGTAAAATTTACATCTATATCCTAACATTTAGTGTGTCCTCAATGCACTGTCACAAAGTTTTGTAATATGCAATAAAAATATGCAGCCTATAATTCATTATGATCATATCAGGTACAACTTTTTGATTACTTCCTACTAATAATATTTGCCTGGTCAGGTCTTGTAATTTTTACTCTTCAAAGTAAACACGTTCTCGTATGAAATCGGTTCTATGAGTAAAATTGACATCAATATGGTATCGTTTTGTCTGTTCTCAATGCACTATCACAAGGTTTTGAAATGAGTGATAAAATATACATTTTATACATGATTATGATCACAATTGCACAGTTTTATCACTACAAAAATATATACCTCGTCAAGTAATGAAATTTTTACTCTTCAAAGTAAACACATTCCCGTATAAAATCGGTTCTAAGAGTAGAATTGACATCTATATAATTATGTAACTTCTAGTATATTCTCAATGCACTATTACAAGGTTTTGAAATAGGTTCTAGAATATGCATACCATACTTGATTATAATCATAGTTGCACATACGCGATCATATCAGGTGCAAATTGTTCATCACTTACTACCCAACTCGTCATTTTTATTCTTCAAAGTAATAAAAATATGCATACTATACTTGATTATGATCATAGTTGCACATAAGTGATCATAAATTATCAGGTACAACGGTTTTATCACATATTTTGTTACATACTGTTAGGTTTGGTATTCTATTAGTATAAATGAATGTCTGCGAGATACTTATGAATGAACGCATAAAAGCCAGGATAACTATGTACTTTTGTTCATTTTTTTTTTGGCTTGGCAAACATATATATTTGTTCAAAATACAAAGCATACCCTACGCTAAAACAGATTATTCCATTTGTGCAAGTGACCAGAAATCGGCCATTTTAAATTTGATAAAATGACGTACACATTTCAAATTTTTGCCATATAATGACAAATATAAGACCTGGAATCCTAATTTTGGTGGCAAATTTCATCATTTTGAGGTAGAGTATGTCGCTAGTAAAAATTTTAAACGGATATTTCGAGTCCAAATGGATATTTTGTAATTATTATCGACTTTTTTTGGTAATAACAGTTATTAATAGTGATATATAATGCATATTATTAGTGGTGACTTACAATAAGTACTGGATATTTTGCATCGATCCTTTCAGCGCGGGGACCGTCTTTATACATCAGAATCTGCCGTCTGTAGACGCTAGATTCTGACGTATAAAGAAGGTCCCCTCACTGAAAGAGTAAAATATATCTAATGGCCGTAGACCGATAACATAGGTATTCAAATGAAGCGGAAAGAAGTAACTAAGACATTTATGATTATTTCAAATTGAAAAAAACCCCTTTGGTCTGCATGGTTAAAACAAAACTATTTCAGCGCTTTAAGGGTTAACCATTTAAGAGTTAAGTACGACTTTAATCGTGTTCAATCTGTTTATTATCATTTAAAAAATATCTCTAAATGGTGAAATATATATCTCATAACAATGAAATTTGGCCTCGAATTTGAAGAAATTGAAGAATTGTCATCCACATGAAGATGTTGATCATAATTTCAAATGAGTTTTTATGCCAAGAAGTCTATTATCTAGAAAATGGCGTTCAAAGATCCAATTTGCACAAAAACTTGATCACTTTAAAATCATAATTATTAATTTCAGTGCTTCACCAATCATCCTTGACACAATTTTGACTAACTGTTCAGTTAGTGTTGAATTCAAATCCCACTGCATGGTTATTATATTTTCATTAATATTATATAGGCCTAGATCTTGTTTTCATTCATCTGAGATTGTATGTAGTTGAGCTGAAATGGTCGCGACTACAAAAACAATCATATTGGGATACATTACGGAGGGACGGTAGCCTAGATCAGTTTGTTATAGGCTAATTATTATGATTGTCATGATCAAGTGTTCTCGTGATTTAAGATTGCGATCTCAACATATTAGATATCGGCCATAGTAAAAGGGTATTGACGCCTTCGTACCAAAGAAGACATACTTATAACCTCAGGCGGGTAAATCGCAGATTACTTTAAAATCTACCACGTGTTTTCACAGCTTATCTGACAAAAAGAAAAAATAAGATAAATAGCGGTGTAGCGAAATACATGAGAATACTGCTAACAATGCACAAGTCATAAAATGGTGGTATATCCATGGGTCTGGTTCTAAGCATATATGATATTCATGTATGACAAATGACACCCAACGTTGTGAAAGCTCCAGGACTAGTGTGATGTTGAAAGAGTTTTTGACATCCCTTTTCGTCTCTTGAAGATTCTGTTTCTTTTGCTGAGTGTCTGTAGGACGGAGAATGAGCAGATCCACCCAAGCGTGAAGTCGTCGCAGAGCTGATTGTGGTTTTGCATGCAAGGTCTGTGTGAAGACTGTTGTGTACGCCATACTAGCAAGAAATGAAACTGCTAAAACAACATCTGAAGTCCTAATAAGCAAAGCATCATTATAACGTCTGTATCCAAGATTTCGCAGCACGATGACAATAAATCAAAGATGCAAAGTTTGAAATCTGTAGTTGAAGAGGAAAAAGCTTTAACATGTTTAAGGGAGACAAATAAGATGGATAAATCGAACACCAATACTACTACTACTATAGAAGTTCACAATAAAGGCACAGGTTTACGTCGTATCTCCTGTTGGAATTGTGGCGATGAAAATCATATCCGGCGAGAATGTCCTCACAGAGAACCTGCATATTCAGACATCCAGATTACCAACAGTCTCGCGGATGTGCCAAAGGTGGCCGCGTCGGAAATCCTTGTGGGAGCAGAGGCAGTAGAAGCCAGAGTCCCCTAAACTCTCAGGTCCTGCTGTTAACGGGCGCACAGCAGAAGACGAGAAATGCCCACCCATGCAGGATCAGACAGTTGATGCGGAGACAAGAGACACAGAAACAGCTACAGCAAATCTTCAGCAAATCTTCGACTTTTGTAAATAACATCTTATTTCTGACACTACTCGATACCGGTAATTTTGTCAAATACTGCAAGAGGGTTCCGACTACTAGGAGACAGTGTCTAGTTATATCCAGGGTTGGGGTCAATTATAATTGTAATTAATTATAATTGAGTCATTTTTAGTGTAATTGAAGGCGTAATTGTAATTGATGGAAATAGGTCAATTATAATTGTAATTATAATTGTAATTGGTTTTTTTAAATATGTATAATCGTAACTATAATTGTACTTGAAAAAAATGTCTGTAATTGGTCAATTATATTTCAATTACAGCTCAATTACACATTTATTTGTGTCTTTAAACTGTTATCCCTAAATTGATTATCGAACATATTTTTTTCACCTTCTACAGAAATGGTGGCAGATGTATATATACTAATAACTAATGTTTAATACCAGATCAACTTTAAGCACTTTTTATTAATTTACCATGTTTACTGGAGATCACTGGAGTACAATTATTCATAATTATAAATTATTTGAAAATGTCAAGCTATTATATAGCATGGCGCCATGATCAAACATTACCAATAATTTACATATACCAATTTAAAGAAAAATACAAGGGTTTATTAGCAAGTCAAGTGTCACGATCAGTATGTCATTATATGTTGGTGGGGACACAAGCCTTCAGTCTACTGGTAGTGCAAGAGCAATAGGGTTGAACCTGGAATAAAATTGCAGAAAGCTGATTTTTTCAGGAATTATACATGGACATCTCCCCAGACGAATTCCGAAGATGCCCCAAAAATCCCCTTTGTGCATTTTTTTTAATTCAAGATGGCCGTCACCATGTAACGCCATTTTCGAAAAAAACAGGGGTATGCCATAATTCCTCACTTTTGCAGTTCGAAAAAATATTTAGGTGTCTCTACTTATGTTTGAGGACACAAAGAGCTCATCCAGATGATCTGAAATGATATCAGTACTTTTCTCAATACCAAAAATCCAAGATGGCAGCCATATTGATATACTGAGTATGTTGAGCGATCTCCTAAAAAAACGAAAATATGAGGTAACTATCTCGTTGTTGAGCCTAAAATGTATTTTTTGTCTAAACCCATGGAGTCTAGCACTTATTTAGATCACCAATATTTTATTATATTGAATTTATCAACATAAATCCCACATACCGGTAGTTTAATGTTATGTAACACCATATAACGTCATTTTTCCAAAAAAAACCCAGGAATATACCACAATTCCTCACTTTTGCAGTTAAAAAAAATATTTTGGTGCCTCTACACAAAAAGCTCATAAACAGGATCAGAAATGATATCATTCCTTTTCTTATCTCCACAAATCCAAGATGGCGACCATTATGTGAAGCTTCCCCCTCCCTCAGAAAATCACGTACATGCCATAATCATCATGTTGTTGAAACTTTTTTTTCAGGGCCATGGGATCTAGAATATATCTCCATCACCAATTTTTTAAATAGAATGTGCTTATCAACACAAAATCCAACATGGCTGCCATATTGGTTAGCTCTTTTAGCGCAGATGCCACGATTAAGCGATGTCCAACTGCTTTTTCATATGGGAATATAGATATAGATTGATCAAATTTACAAAATATCATATGTCAGAAATCATTGATTAAAAATTCTAACATCTCTCATCTTTAAATATAAGGGTATTTTTCATTCATTTGAAGCTTGAGATAGCGTAAGAAATTCCAGTTTCAAACACAGCGACTAATTCCAATGTAGGTATTTTATATAGTAGGCCTATATAAAATGTTTTTCGATTTTGGGTAAGTATTAGTTGTGATTATTATTGTGAATGTACATAATAACAGAGCTAAGTACAATATTACACCAGATTGAACACGTTTAACGTCAGGATATGATAGTTTTATGTCAGGATATATGAATATGATATCAGGATATGACACTTTAACATCATGATATGTAATATAATGTCCAAAATTGGTGTTTAATATAGCAAAATCACGTTATGATGGCTCAATACAGTATATAGTGGCTAAACATCACGTTGCTGTATTAAAATGAAAAGATATACATCATATTATCACGAAATGCATTACAATTTCGTGATATATCATTTCAACATCACTATGACATTTTAATGTCAGGATATGACATTTGAATATTAGGATATGGTACTTGAATATTATGATGTGACTTTATACATTGATGAAATGACACATTGAGGTCACAATATAGCATTGTAATGTGATGGTGTGTCATTATAATGACAAACATGCTATTTAATATCAATTATTGTATAATAGACTTGTCGGATTATGACATTAAAAAAGGAAAAACATAAGAAACAGTTCGAAGTCAGGATCTGGCATATTTATGCCAGGATATTGGATTGTAATTTATCAGAATATGACACTTTAACGTCATTAGATGGTATTATAATGTCCAAATTTTGTCCTTTTATATCACACAATAAGATTTAAATGTCAAGATATTCAATTTTTTATGATAGGATATGACATTATCAAATCAAGATATGGCGGGCTTGGCGGCATTCTAATGTGACATTATAATGACTGAATATGACACTACAATATTTCAATATGACCATAGAATGTCAGGCTTTGTCACTTTGAAGTCTGTATGTGGCATTTTAATGTCAGGATATTATATTGTCATGTCAGGTATAACATTTCAATAACATTATATTGACAGACGCACGTTACCATATGGTAATACAGAATCGACATTGAACATTCCAATATCAGGCTGGCACATGTCAGTGTTCAACATATATATCGCAATATAATTCAGTAAGTAAAGGCCTCTACATTGCTCAAATACCGGTACTCCAAAACTGCCAACAACAAAAGCACTTCGGAAGATTCAATAAAATGGAAAGTAATTAGATAGCGTTAAGACACATGCTCTTTGAACAGCATGTGGCCTTGCCCTCTTTTACTTTCATTTCCTCTTACACTAAAATGTCATATTGTGATGTTAATATGCTATAGCATGATATTTAATATCGTGACAATACACTAAAAGATCCTGTCACTTTAATACCATACCGTGATGCTTAACCACCATATCCTGCATTTAAAAAGCTGTATCCAGACATCATAACGTCATTTTACTATAATAAAGAGCAATATTTGGACATTACAAAACCATATCATGACGTTAATGTTTCTTGTCCTCATATTATCGTGACATAAAGAGATCATATCCTGACGATAAACTGTGACATCAATTAATTTAATGTCATATTCCGATATTCTGATATAAAATCATCTCATTACAACACCATACAATGCCATAACTTCATTACGAAATATATATATCCTAATATTCAAAATGTAATATCTTGATATTTAAATGATATATTTCATGATATTAAACATATTGACATTCGCAGATCAAGGACAAAAGTAAGTATTTAAAAGAGCATTGTTACAGGACGATTATCAAAGATGTCATGTACATGTAACGTGTGAGGCGCAAGTCCTTATCTTGTAATTGATTTTGGCTAGAAAGCCTCCCTTCAACGTCACCTACTGCCCCAGCCAACACGGGGCATTGATCCAACTTTATTTTTGTGCCAGCGTCGAAGACGGTCAGCCCATATTAAAACAGCATTGGATGAATGCCTCGTGTTTAAACTCCATTATGATACAGAGCATATTTTGCTGTACAGGAGGGTGTGGAATCTACAGTCTGGGAACGGATTTTATATCATGGTCGTTTGTAACCAACGCAAACTGAAAGAGCAGTCGCCCCATAAAGAGTTCTAAAAAGAGTGAGTTGCGGGTGCAGAGTGGCTTGTTCAAATGAGGGGGGGGGGGGATCTCACAAATCTAGACTATATTGTACAACGATGTGCTCTTTTTGTATTGGCCAAACATGTAGAAACTGTGACAGCTCGGATGATTGAAACGCAATAATTTCATTATTTACCTGAGATTAATTTGTTAACTTGACGAATCTCAATTTACATTTCTAGTGGGAAAGCAGTTCGAAAACACTCCAAAGCGTCACCCACCATGGTAGAATTAACTATAACTACCATGTGGGATTCATGGCGATAAACACAATATAATAAAATATGGTCATCTAAATAAGTTCCAGACTCCATGGGTTCGGCTAAAAAATACATTTTAGTTTCAACAACGAGATAGTTATCGCATATTTTCGGGTTTTTTAAGAGATCGCTTAAAATATTATGGCGGCCATCTTGAATTTGTGGTATTAAGAAAAGTACTGATAATATTTCTGATCATCTGGATAACCTCCTTGTACTTTAAAACATAGGTAGAGACGCGAAAATCATTGTTTTAACTTCAAAAGTGGGGGGTTGGGGTATAACCCTTTTTTTTTAAATGGCGTTACCTGGTGTTATTTTGAATTAACTATGTGGGATTTATGTTGATAAATTAAATATAATAAAATAATGGTGATCTAAATAAGTGTTAGATTCCATGGGTTTGGCCAAAAAATACATCTTAGGTTCAACAACGAGATAGATATCTCATATTTTCGTGTTTTTTTAAGAGATCGCTTAACATAATCAGAACAATATGGCGGCCATCTTGGATTTTTGGTATTGAGAAAAGTGCTGATATCATTTCTGATCATCTGTATCAACTCTTTGTGCCTTAAAACATAAGTAGAGACACCAAAATATTTTTTTTCCTAGCTACAAAGGTGAAGAATTAGGGTATACCCCTGTTTTTCGAAAATGGCGTTACATGGTGGCGGCCATCTTGAATTAAAAAAAATGCACAAGGGGGATTTTTGGGGCATTTTCGTCCAGGTATCATTCCTGAAAAAATCAGCTTTCTGCAGTTTTATTCCAGGTTCCTGTGTTTTTTTCACTAATGCTCTTGCACTACTGGTACACATGTATGTATACACAAGCGTGCAGTTGTACAACAAGTTATTCGCTGTTGGCCAAATGTTGCCTTATTGCCGATTAGGCTCCGACGATGCTGGCCCAGCGTTGAACTAGCATTGGACCAGCAATGTATGTATCTGTCCCCTCTACTTCTAGCGCTTTTGTTCATGCGTATCTTCAGCGTTGACACTCACTCGTTGTTTTGACCGTCGGGCTATTGCGTAACAATTTAGCCCCCAAATCGTTAATTCTGCTTCCCCACTTATTATTGTGAACATCTCAGCGCAGTTTCTTATTTCTAGCACGGCTAGGAAACCTGATTGATTTAATTTCATGTTTGAAAACTGTCAACTCTGCTAAAAAAATATAAATTTATTTTATAAAAAAATAATAATAAATTTTATTCGGCCTTCCAAAGAAGAGAACAATACATACATTTTAAAGTTGTCCTCATATCATTACATAATTATTAGCATAACACGGTAATGTAACTATGCATTTACATGATATTCTCTAGATTCTGTAGGGCCTATGTCAATAAAAAGCGTTGATGACCAATATAGAACACAAATTACATGTAGCCTACATTGTTTACAGAGGTATGATTTAAAGACGAGTATAAGATAAAATTTATATTAGGGTAGGGTGTCTGTTGTGACTGCAAGCCCCCTCCCCCCCCCCCCACTCGCACGTCCACGCCACTTGTCAACGTGTGGCAGCTGATGCCACCTTTTACAGCGAAGAATCGATAGATTAGTCTGCAACTATCTCACATCTTTTTTAACGATTTTATCCAAGTGCGGCTTTCATATGGGTGTGGTGTTTTTATTGGGTAGTGAACATGATATTAAATTATTAAGATGCATCGACGATATAGGCATCTAGCAGATTACATTTCCTATTGCAAATACTAGACGTGTAGGCCTCAGAAAATCATTGTCCCAACCAGACTAAAAGGAGATGTTTTGTCAATGGCGGTCCACCGTCTACGACGCTGGCCCAACATTGAGACAGCATTGGGTGAAGTCTCGTTGCAAACAAATAACACATTGAGACAATGGTGATTAATGTTGTCAGCGTCTGCGATGCTGGCCCATTATTAAAACAATTAGTGTCTTGAGTTCGCTGAGTGATATTATAATAAGTGACCGCCCTAATAACGTTGCCAATGATTTGTACAATCACTAACCTCACCACTCCCTCTACTAATAATAATGTTGGCCTGCAATCAGCAAATTGTGTTTCCTGAGAGTGCGACGTTGATGTACGGTTCATCACGTCATCAGAGACATCAAATGTTGGTATTATACATTAGCTATACATGGTATTATACATGACGTCGTATCATTGAGGGGATATGCCTATATAATTGAAATCGTAATTGAATATAAATTTGATAATTACAAGATAATTGGTGAAACTATTGAAATAATTGTAATTATAATTGTAATTGACAAAAATAATTATAATTGTGATTGACCTTTTTATAAACAAATAATTGTAATTATAATTGTAATTGATCTTTTTCGCAAGTCATAATTATAATTGTAATTGACTTTTTTTGGGAAGTCGTAATTATAATTGTAATTGATGTTTGTAATTGCCCCCAACCCTGGTTATATCCAATGAAGACTTTTCTCAGGGTTGAATGTGCTAATGGATAGATGTTACAGCTACAGAGGGGTGACCCTACGTGTGCTGATGGTACAAGTGTCGAATTGCCTCCATCTCTATTGGTTGTTCCTGATACACAATCATGAATAGAGGTACCCATACTTCTCAGCACTAAAGTATTAATGGCGCTAAATAGAAATATTGTGAGATTTTGGAAAAGGAGAAGGAATCAAACCAGAATGCAGCATAGCAACTCAGCCCCCACTCATTGTCAACCAATTCAAAGAAAATAGACCAGGGAAGGATAAGAATGCTGAAGATTGCTTCAACAGGTGGAATTCTGTTCAAGAGGAATGAAACTATAACCGTTTCAGTCAAGGTAGGAATGGAAAATGTTTCAGAAGCTGGCTCGCCATATGGTTTATCCATCTGATAGAGCTACTCTTCCAGACGATTGACTGTAAAGGAGGTAAAACAGACATACCTGTGGAGATATCGGATCTCACCAATAGACACGCTCGCATGCAATTGAGATGGTGTTTGTGGAATAGCGACCGGGCATGCTGGGAGTTCAGCCAGAAGTTTCATGCTGTCATGAAAATAATACAATTTCTTTTTTAAGACTCTAGGTCTCAGATCCGGTTCAATCTCCGGTCACTAAGTGTCCCCATCTATATCTCAATTGCAGGCGAGCGTGCCAATAGACCACTCAGAGTGGAGCCTCACAGCTACCTTGTGAACTACGGGAAGTTGAACTGCAACAACTGAACCTAAAGAGCACACATAATTTTGTTTAAAGTTGTTTGATTTTATCACATGTAACCTGTCTGAAGATGAAATGAACCAATTGCAAAGCCTACTTGTGAAATTTAAGGATATATCGGGCACACTAGCACTTTTAAACACAATATCAAATTAACTGATGACTTGCCGTTTAAACAATGTAATCGCAGAATCCTAACAGACATGATGCAGAAAGTAAAGGATCATATCGCAGAGCTCTTTAAAGCAGGCATCATTCAGAAGTCTTTTTCATCGGTCATCGTTCTTGTTCGTAAGAAGAATAATGAGTCACGGTTTTGTGTCCACTACCGTCAATTTAACGCTAGGACGAATAATGATTTATAGGCATTACCATGTATAGATGAAATGCTGGATAATCTCCCAGGAAACAGCTACTTCTCTAGTCTAGACCTGCGTATGGACTACTACCAGGTCGAAATGGATGAAGAATATACTTGTTTTTTTTACAACTGAAACAGAATGCTCTTTCAATTGACGCGTGTCCTCGGTATAGACTATATACCTGCACAGGAGTGTTTCTGATTTCAGGACGATTTAAATGTACCATCCAAAGACTTTGGTGGGCAGTTGATTCGTCTTCGACAAGTATCCATTAGAATCATACTCCTTGGTCTGAAACGTGCAACACACAAGTGTAGATTTTGTCAGGAAAAGTGCACTTTTTGTGGACATGTTATCGTAGTATGGGGCGAGGGTTACCATTGATGTCGCCGAATGTTCGACAAGTCAATGGACGCGACCAACGCCTCAGGCCGGATCTTGATCGTGGTGTCTTGCCCGGTCAGCAAGTGATGGTCAGCTGCAGAAACTCAGTCAAAGTAGATGATTTCCTTAATTCATTCTTTATTCATTCCATATTCATCATGTTCATGCAGACATTGTCAGATATGTGTGTGCTACTTAGTTCCGTGCGACAGGGGGCGGCTATCCAGCCACGCGGCTGAATGTGGATGACGAGGTTACACGTCTTACTTCCAAGAAGGTCAGTGTAAGAATGAACGAGCACGGCCGGGCTGCACATGGCTTGAGCCGGGCGGAAGTGCTGACCCGTCGATCAGCGATTCCGTCCGGCTCGAACTGGGGCGCGATGATCTGCAAGTGAGTTCGTCCAGTGTCAACGTATATCCACAAAACTATGCTTGTGGTTACCTCGACGGCAGATATTGTAAATTTACGGTTAACTACGCGCCGACCAAGTAGCACCAATTCTTACCAAAATATCAACATTATAACTTTAAAAATGGAAACAGCGTGGGTTGTGGGTGAGCTATAGTGAGTGCGGCTATGACCAAATCTTTATTTATTTCTGATCCTCTTAGCAAATGTCCTTTTAAATGTCCATTTTCGAAATTTCTGACTTGGTAAGGCATTTTTTAGTAGAATTTGGCATGCAGTTGTTCTTACACAATAGGGGAACGCTGATTCCAAATCTGCCCCATGCCAAGCTATATTTTGTGTTTTTCCTACTCAAAATTCAAAAACAAAATGGCCGCCGAAATTAGTGAAAATGTCACAAATTTACTTTGCTTGGCTTACAATGAACATAAAAACATCATTTCGGTGTGATAACACCCACCTGAGCAACATACTTAAAGTCCCCTGAATTTCACCTAGTGCGTTTGCCGCTAGAGGACAAAATCCAAAATGGCCGCCACTGCAAGGCAATGTGCTATAACTTTGCTTCCAAATAACGTAGATATGTGTTTTTGGTGTCTACTATAGGTTTCTCGCACCAAGGAAACCAATTCAGAGCCGTGATAACATTTATTATTAATATTTCACAAAGTTATGGGGAAAAACAAATGTTGCGCCAGGAAAACGACAGATCGTAGGCCAGTGTAATAATAATGATTCATTTAATAAAGTCATTATTTTAAAGTCACATTTAGAAGCCGAGGGTAACAAACTTAATATCCGGCATGTTGTAAAAATGTTTAGACTATTGACAAAAAATATATTTTATGATTGTTGATCACTGTCCGGCACTAGATAACCTGTCGCTCACCATATATTTGTTCTGGGCCTTTTAGTATGTGGCCTATGTGATATCCACCTGGATCGTGTTTTTGCAGTACCGTAAGGAAGAAAGCAATAATTTAAATGTACGTTGGCCACGGGTGGCACCCTCCTGTCCAAACCCTGTACTAGAGTTAAGCAAAACATGAAGGTAATCCATCAAGGTGGTTGGCATAACCATGGCAATAATGACACACATACATGTTCCGTTCCTATTGAGACAGGCAGTCGTTTAAATTTAACAATTTATGATTCTAGTAACTAGGTATATTGTGCTGGTTAAAACGTGCACATCTCATAAAAATTATGTTTCTCAATCGGATTGACAAGTTACATAATCTTGATAATAGTATCATCCTCATTTTTATATTGTTGATCAGAATAGAGACCGTACAATGCGCTGATAACACAGTTGTTCAGACAGAATTGAACGAATAAAGTCACAACCATCGGCTCAGAGACCCACACAAAACCGTAATGTAGGCTACACATAACTCTACCCCCCTAACTTGAATGTGATGATATCACCATCAATAACTATGATAAAATACAGTTACACGATATCGGAAATCTGTAATTTGATGCAGAAGCTGACTTATATATGTTTCGGGCATAAAAGATTGATGGTTGAGGACACGCTAGGATAATGTTGAAAATACTGACGATGAATTTATTTTATAAATATAGTGTGAACATACACCATCTTCAGAAGATGTTGGTAACTAACCAAGTCTTGGCAACTAAATGTTATAGTGTCATGAACAAGTCACCAAAGATTATTGGGTACACTTTTGCAACAAGATATGATGCAGAATATGTGGTAATTGGGGCAATAATACCGTTTGTAGCACGATCAGGATGTTTTTATGAAGAAACACATAAAATACAGAAACTTTCTAGATGTGGTCGCGATATGGTAGAATGTATGAGGAATCAGTAGGTTCTGGTCATGCGTGCTTCTAATCAGATATAAGCTCTCACTCTCGTATAATATACAATAACACAACAGGTTCAGTTGTGTTTTGAAGTGGTATGAGAGCGACCACCATATTTTGCAGGAAGAGGGATCAATGTTAAAGACAATAAGTCTTACCATATATAAAGTGATGAAATCATATGACGGACGTGAAGATATTAAGGTCCCTAATAACTATATGTCTCCTCCAGACATAGTAGAATAATTATCATTCATACAGAGTATTTAGTACTTATGTACTATATTCTTTTGTAATAAACATTGATCATCTAATAATCAATGCATGTATCCTACAGCAAAAACATTTCCATGCACACTGCGATGATATCTCAGATGAATATATAACAGATAAAGTACAGAATCAGGGAGGCGGGCAATACAGTTTCAGTTCAATGTTCAAATTCACCACTTTTGGTAAAGAACAATGCTATTCAACTATTCAATGAACACTGGTATTTAGGCGTGAAAAATACTGAGGTACATGATGGGACGTTAAATGTTACTACGGCAATCAACCAATGTGGTAGTCGTAGGAACTGATGTAAACTTGATCATTCTGCTTTCGAAACGTTTTCATCATAGCAATGCCTATCTGTCTAAACCTAGAACTGGTGATATTCATCGTACCATTCAACCGTTTCAATGGCTTCCACAACACTAGCACATTAATTCTAAAAGAAAGACATTTAAATTAATTCATAAACACCCAGAACTAGAAATTGAGCCAATTGGAGTATTTCAATGTATCCTCTTTGTCAATAACCCCTGCCACAAAAAGTGGATATTGTTTCCGTTGTATTTTAGGCCTGTTTAGAATAAATACAGCTCTGGCCAGATGACAATATTATAAATATGTATGAGATTGTGGTTGGAGCTTAATTGATGGACAGCTGCAACTAGTCCTCGTGTAAAAGCTTTCTGCTCAACCTGAAGAACTATCACATTTGGTTTGATCAAGTGTGAACTAGGACCACGAGAAAGTAGCCAATGGCGTCCTATCAAGGAGTCGCTACATCAATTTCGAAGCTGCACAAATATATGATCAATATATTGATGAGGGCGACTATTCTAGCATTATCATTATGCAAGATGATGGCATTCATGCAAATCTGAGATATACACAGCAAGCCTATGTAGCTACAGTAATATAAGTAACACATGCTACTTTTGTGCAATTTCCTCATAGTTAATGTGTTGTTTTTTAAATAATCATATTTTTTGCATTCTTCGTGACTACATGTAACATGGAAGTTGAGTTTGTTGATGCTGTGTAATTTGTTTGTATCAGAAAACTATTTCAGCGCCAAAAATAACTTCCTACGACATTTAGAACCAGAGTGGCAATGACACAGAAGGGAATCCTTTATTAGCGTTATTCGATTACGAATTAAAATCTCTGAAAGTTCTATGCACAGGCACAAACTCTTTCAAATAAACCAAACAAAATTAAAATCGGATAAAAATTGAGGATACGAATTGAGGGAGGAAAAGCATTTCTTGTGAATTGTGGACAGAGTGCCCTAATTGGGTCTTAATTAGGTCATAAGTTAATTAATATTTACAATTTCTGAAATCCGCGAGGAAGTTTAATGCACAGGCCCTAACTCTTTCAAACAAACCAAACATAATTGAAATCGGATACGAATTGAGGGAGGAGAAGCATTTCTTGTGAATTATTGAAAGAGTGCCCTAATTGGGTCTTAATTAGGTCATAAGTTAATTAATAACTAAAATTTCTGAAATCCGTGAGGACTTTTATTGCACAGGCCTGAGTTCTTTCAAACAAACTAAACAGAATTGAAATCGGATAAGAATTGAGGAAGGAGAAGCATTTCTTGTGAATTTTGGACAGAGTGCCCTAATTGGGTCTTAATTAGGTCAGAAGTTAATTATTAATTACAATTTCTAAACTCCGTGAGGAAATTTAATGCACAGGCCCGAGCTCTTTCAAACAAACCAAACAGAATTGAAATCGGATGAGAATTGAGGGAGAAGAAGCATTTCTTGTGAATTGTGGACAGACGACAAACGACAGACGCAACACGATGGCATAAGCTCATCTTAGGCCTAAAGGCCGGATGGGCCAAAAATGGTTATAGTAGCCTACTTGCTGTATAATTGGCGGCCATCTTGGATTTTTCCCTGAAACTACATGTAATATAAAAGTTAGAGGTTATTACTGTATTGTACTAGATTTATTGGTATTAAAACCTATATTTGGCCACCAAAAACAACTTTCTATTACTCTTAGAAAAACTTTATGGTACTTTCTGTATTATTGGCGGCCATCTTGAATTTTTTGCGTGATAGCTGACCAGGTCTTAAAACATGAAATTCCTCAAAACAAAATTGTTATTTTGAACACGAAAGGCAAGTTTGTGTGTCCGCCGTGCACCCAGATATGATGTATAATCATGATAATTGAGACTTTATCTGCTATTTCGGCGGCCATTTTGTTTTGCAATTTAAAAAGGGGAAAACTTAAAATAGAACTTAGCATGGGGCAGATTTGGAATCAGCATATCCGAATTGTGTGAAAACAACTGCATGACAAATTCTACTAAGAAATGCCTTACAAACTTTAAGAATGCCTCTTTTTGAAAAATGGGCCCTGACTAATATGAGAATAGTGAGAACTTTCCTTATTTACTTAACAATGACTTATTTGTGCCAGGCCTGGCACGATTTATATACATAATAAAGTTAAATTGTACGTTCGCTGGGTCCGCAGTATATATCATTTGGAGCTATAACCGCGTGAACCAGCTGCACGAATCGCGCTGGTGTATGGATCTGTCGTCCCACACTTGTTTGAATCGGGGGCGGATTTATTGTCACTCTACGGCTGTTATTGGTATAACTTTCGTTTTGCTTTCCGATGCGTTTATTCTGCTGTGTTTGAACCGGCACGTCTTTTCTCAAATGCAAAGATATTCGTGAATATGTTCGAATACCATCATACCTCCTGTTAGCACAAAAAGTCGTGGCGTTTCTAATATGCGTTTCTAATATGCTTGTTCAATGTCGCCTTCGTATTTGACTGTTCCATAGGTTTTTCACCTCGTCGGCTAACCTCTGGAGCTGTTGCCTTTGTCTTTACCGTAGACTGTCCGTTCAAACTTTGCTTCGTGCACACTCCGGCCTCAGAAGGCATCGACGTAGCAGTAGGCCTACTTCTTTTTCCTACCACGGCCGTCTGAGGTTTGTGAATTTTTGCCATAGGCCGTATAGCCGTAGTTTTTGACATCGCGGTCGATTGTCTAGTCTGTTCATCTTCAGGCGTTCGCTCGATATGCGCATGTTCGACACGGTCTGCAGTCACCGTCTCAACCTTGCCTTTGAATAACACTTTGAATACTCGACCGCTCCTTGCGACGACCTTATACGGTCCGTCGTAAGGGGCAGTCAGCGATGGTGCAATTGCGATTCGTCGCAAAAATACATGTGAACATGTGTCGAGCTCCTTATATTAGAACGTATCTTTTTGATTTGTCTCTCCTGGGGGGCTTAACCGGAGACGCGACATGGCTACGCGTAACCTATCTGAATAATTTTCTAAATCAGTATTGGCGTCCACAGTATAATACTCCATAAAGTCACCTGGTAGACGCAATGTCATTCCGTATGCCATCTCGGCGGCCGATCTGCCTAACGTTTCCTTGACGGCCGATCGTATGCCGAGCAAGACGGCCGGAAGCGTAGTTGTCCATGGGTTCGGTGTCTCGTGCGCCATAATGGCGGCCTTAAGTTGTCTATGAAAGCGCTCAACCATGCCGTTTGATTGAGGGTGATAACTCGTCGTTCGGTTTTTAGCTATACCGAATTGATTACACAAGGTATCCCATAGTCTGGATTCGAACTGGGCTCCTCTATCCGTAGTAATCGTGGCAGGAGTCCCGAAACGAGCTACCCATCCGCCGAAAAACGCGCCTGCGACTGTCTCTGCTCTAATATCTTTTATCGGTATAGCCTCTGGCCAACGTGTAAATCGGTCGACACATGTCAACAAATACTTAAAACTGTCGGAATAAGGTAAGGGCCCGACCAGATCGACGTGTACATGATCGAATCTCTCAGTCGGTTCCTCAAACTTTCAGAAAACTGGTTTATTATGACGTGAAACTTTAGCTGCTTGACAGCCTGTGCAGTATCTGCACCAATTTGCTATGTCATCTTATGCCATACAAAACGAGAATTAATGAGAGGTTTCGTGGCTCTATGAGAAGGGTGCCCTGAACCGTGAAGGGAATTGAAAACTTTTCTTATAAACTTTTCGGTTACGTATGGTCTTCTACGTCCTGTCGAAATGTCGCACCAGACCAATACATTATTGAATGTCTTTAACAAGCGAAATTCCATATTAGACGTCGTTGAATGTCTCAAACGTATGAGTTCTTTGTCAGAAGCCTGGTCCTTGCTCAGGTCTTTATAGTTTATCGCTGCGTCATATTCAATAACTGAAACTGTTGGTCACGATAAGGCGTCCGCTACGAAATTCGTTTCGCCCTTCACGTATCGAATATCGGTTGTGAACTCTGCTATGAAAGCTAAATGCCTTGTCTGGCGTAAGGATGGTCGTTCTGTCGTAGTAAGTCAAAGGTTTATGGTCAGTGTTGACATAAAATTCTCTACCCTCCAAGTTATGTCTAAAATGTCTAATGGTACTATAGACTGCCAAAAGTTCTCGGTCAAAAGCGCTGTATCGTGTCTCTGCTGGTGATAGCTTTTTGCTAAAAAATGACAAAGGTTGCCATACATTATCAATACATTGTTGTAAAACTCCACCTACCGCGAAATCACTAGCGTCACACGTGATGTTTGAAGGTGCCGACTGTTGCGGATGTACTAATAACGTTGCATTCACTAATATTTGCTTCGATTCGGTAAATGCTACGTTCGCATTCTCTGTCCAATGTAATTCGAAATTAGATTTAGGCGAAAGTCTATTCTGACCTTTGTTGGCTTCGTCAACAAATTATTCAATGGTGTCAATTTCTCAGCGCAAAGAGGAATAAAACGATGGTAATAATTTACCATTCCTAGATATCTACGTAATGCTATCTGTTTCTCAGGCTTCACGAAATTTACTATCGCGTCCACTGCTGTGGGAAGGGGTGAAATACCTTCAGGACAGACGTAATGTCCTATTATTATTCCGTATTTGGTTACCCGTTTGAATAGAATTTTCAAATGTTTCTTATGTGTCTTATGGTCAGTGCTTGTTACCAGCAAGTCGTCTAAATATATAAACACGAAATCCAAACCACGCGTGACATGGTCTATAAAACGTTGAAAAGTTTGTCCGGAATTTTGTAACCTGAACGGCGTTCGTGTAAAATTGAAAAGTCTGAACGGCGACGTAACTGCGGTTTTATGTACGTCTGACGGCTCGACTGGTCTCTGGTAATATGCCCTCACTAAATCTATCTTCGAAAATATCTTGGAACCAGCTAAACGCTGTGTAAAGTCCTGTATATCGGGAATCGGGTACCTATCTGGGACCGTTTGAGCATTTAAGCTGCTGTAATCGCCGCATGGTCGCCAATCGCCGTTTTTTTTAGGGTCCATATGTAGTGCAGACGACCATTCGCTGTCGCTGGGCTCGATAACGCCCAATTTGATCATTTCATCGAGCTCTCTCTTTGAGGTGACTAATTTATCTGGCGCTAGTCTTCTTGATCGCACGAAAATGGGATGAACTTTAGTTACTATCTTATGCGTTATTCCGTGTTTTACTGTCTCGCCTTTCATTGTAGGTCGTGTCAGTTCGGGGAATTGATTTAATAATTATGTATACTCGTTACAGGTGCTATCTATTCGATTCAATGACAACGGTTTAATTGAAGATAGTGTGGCTGGTATTGCTGTCCGGTTCTCATGTCACGCAGGCATCTGCCTGATAAATCTACGAGTAGATTGTAATGTAAAAAAAAAATCAGCTCCTAAAATAGGTTGTTTTACGTCGGCGACAATAAATGTCCATGAGTATTCTCTTTTCAGTCCAACGTTGACTATACGTTTACTTGTACCGTATGTTGTGATAGTCAAATTATTTGCTGCGACCAAAGGTAGACTATCAGCGTCCACGGTCCCGTTAGCGCAAGACCGGGGCAAAACGCTGACAGCCGCACCCTTGTCGATCAAATATCTACATTTATTACGTTTGTCTGCGACGTATAGTAGCCTAGAGGGAGATAACTTAGAAAATTCAGTTATCACGCAGTCATGTCGCGTCTCGTTCGGCTCGCCAGACACAAGAGTCACTACCTTTTGCTGGCTTAACAGTTTAAAGCGAAGGCACAGGGGTCTCTGCACATATGCGCCTTATCACCAAATTTTTGATGATAGTAGCAAATCAGTGCATCGTCCGTAGCCGTTGGCTGTGCGGTACCGGTTTGCGGCGAGTTCGGCGGCGGAGCGGGCGAGCAGAGATTTGGTATTTTTGTGGTAACAACATTTTGTTCATTATTTTCGTTACTATTATTATTTGCAGCCATGCGAGGTGTGAACGGTCTCGCATTAGCGTTAGGGAAAAAAATGTATTTTCTGTTGTTCTGTCTCTTCTGCGAGTTGTCTGCTGCTTATTGTTATATTGTTGCTTTTGATGTCCGGAAGTTTCTAACTTTTTTAGTCTTCTGGAAATGTCTTCCATTATTCCAATAAGTTTTTCACTGTCATTTACCCTTACCTCGGCAACTCCCACACTATTATCTCTTGCGTCGTTTTCTGAAGCTATGGCTCTGTCGGCCAAAACAGCCAAGCTCTCCAATGATGTACTATCGGGTGTAGTTGCTAAATGTGCCTGAATAGATGCAGGCATCTGTCTAATAAAAGCTTGTTGTATCACTGCTTTACCAACTACTGCCATCATCCCGAATCCAGCGGTCTTCTGCAGACGTCGAAGAAAACGTGGAGGAATGTCCGTGCCCAGTTTCTTGCCTGATATGACCTTGTTAACTCGCTCGGGTGTCGCCAAACCTCGTCTCTCGATCAACACCTCCTTAAGACTTATGTATTTGTGACTAAGGAATGGCTTTAACAAAATATCTCTAACGTCCAATGCGACTTCTCCAGATAAGGCTGCACAAGTTAGTCTATAACGTTCATCGTCGTCTGTTATGTCGTTAAGGTCGAACTGGGTCTCCAGCTGGTCAAACCATAACTCGACATCGTTCACATAGAATGATGCGATTTTGAGATGCTTCTTAACTATGTCAGGTTATTGGTATAGCCACCCTCTGCCGCACGAAACAGTAGCACTGCGAAATCTGGCGTACCATTATCGTAGTCTTGTGATGAATTATCGAATCTTTGTTTGCCAGGTTATGATGAAATGTCTGTTGAGTGTGGAGTTGCCGAATGAAGTAGTATTTATGAAATGGCTTTTTACTTGCATGTTTTATAACAAATAGATGTGTCGTTGTCTGACACGTAGCACAATATTATAGTAATACGTAAGGATTTGGGTCCAACACATAACATGTACACATGCCAATAAATTGCTAACATACTGCTCTAAGCTACAATGTATAAGACAATTGACTGTCCAATCTGCGAGAAAAAATATTTTCTCGGAGACTGGAAAGTGAAATATGATAAAATACTCGAGTCGGAACAGCTGTCAAATCTATATTTCAGACCAAAAAATCTCAAAAGTATTATTCCAAATTCGAATAGCGACTTAGGCTAGTAGGTGTTACAATCAAATGATGACACCCGTAATGTTTTAATAAACTTTGTTAAAACATAGAAATATGTTTATTATCGCTGACAGCTTCTCACTTGAGTGGCATAGTATGAATGTCTATCTCAAATATTCTAGCGAGAAATACACACAATTTTTTTTTTTTTCAAATCTCTTTGTGTCTATTCCTCTTAAAATAATCGTTCGTTTTGTTATTCGTTCGCTCGATTCGTATAATGTATCTCTACAGCCATGTCGATGCTGTATTAGTCCTATATTTTCCTAGCGGTGAATGTCTGTTGGCTCATTGATATATCATCAAAGGTCTAATTTGACGTTTTCAATGCGCTGTCATCCTGCAAAAATGACATTGCTTTCGCCGACAAAACTATTATGTTTTGAACTGTTTGTAAAAAAAATTCATTTACTTATGTTTCGCATTAATTTCTTTGCGAAACACATAAAAATGAGAAAAAATCTAATCTCTCAGGCAAAGACCAATGTAAAATTCTATTATTTTTGGAGAGAAAAAAATATTTTCAGTTTTGTCGATTTTGTCGATTACACGTCTGCTGGCTATCCAATATGGATACCGCACCACGTGTGTGGAAGATTCCGATCTCGCCGCCGAAAATTGTGTCGTCTTAATTTATGTGAATATAAATGAGCCCAGACATCGTATGATGCGCACTTCCTGCGCACTAGTCGGTGTGGAGGAGCACATGTAGATCCCGTTGGTCTGAGAGCAGCTAATTCTAGGGATCGCTACCACCACCTAGCGGCTGCTAACTCACCATCACATAGAAAAATATATTTTCTGCTTCCACTGAAATACAATATTGAATAAAATGTAATGAATTTTGACCTATTGTCCTAAAATTATAGAACAGACCAATTGAGACCTTTTATTCATTCAATATGGATGCAATTGTGTGAAAAAATGGCTCTGTTTCCTAATAAAAACTGCACAAGTCGAGATATAATTTCGTTGCGGAAAAATATTTTGCGTATATCTCAAAAAATATGGCGGGTGTCCTCATGAAAACCGCGTCACCCGAATGAGGTGTCAAAAACGGTTTAATATACTAAAATTTCAAAATATCATCCTCTCAGTCGCCGACAGTGGCGTAACTAAGAGAATAACCTTGAAATCTGTTATAATTTAAGAAGGTAGACTATTCCGTCTAGTATGCATTTTTCTAAGTCCAGGCTGGATGTCTAAAATCCGCCATTTTGAAAATGTCGAAACCACGTGGGTTTCTGGAAAAATCTATCGAATTTTTCGCTGTTTTTAACGCAAAAACCTCTGTTTGTGCAATTTTTCTGACTAGCCTAATGGCATTTAGTGTACATTTAGACCCAAACTCTTACGTACCTTCATAGAATTTAGATTAAATTTATGTCCCTTACATATAAAAACTATCCAATTTGCACTTTGATAAATGCCGTGAGACATTTGAGCAGTGTCAGTGACACTACAAAATGAGACGGAGTCGCTAAATGTAGATCTGACTCTGTAAGCAGGGTGTAGAAGGTGCGTGTTCTTATCGATTCTCATTCAGGGGCATCATTATCGTAATGATGTAGTCACCCGAAATGCTGGCAGAAGGTTGCGTGTCGTATCAAACGTCGTGGGTTACCATTATCGTAGTCTGGGGCGAGGGTTACCATTGACGTCGCCGAATGTTCGACAAGTCAATGGACGCGACCAACGCCTCAGGCCCGATCTTGATCGTGGTGTCTTGCTCGGTCAACAAGTGATGGTTCGCTGCAGAAACTCAGTCAAAGTAGATTATTTCCTTAATTCATTCTTTATTCATTCCATATTCGTGCAGACATTGTCAGATATATGTGTGCTACTTAGTTCCGTGCAACAGGGGGCGGCTATCCAGCCACGCGGCTGAATGTGGATGACTCGGTTACATGTCTGACTTCCGAGAAGGTCGGTGGAAGAATGAACGAGCGCTGCCAGGCCGCATATGGCTTGAGCCAGGCGGAACTGCTGACCCGTCGATCAGCGATTCCGTCCGGTTCGAACTCGGGCACGATGATCTGCAAGTGAGGTCGCCACAATGTCACTTCGAAGAAAAGGTGAAAAATTGGCCAACACCATTAAACACTTGACACATGGAGATGCATTAGTGAAAGTACTTGCATTCACTAGAAAACAAAAATTAGCCGACCGTTTCGAGGAAGATCCCTGTGTAGTTGTTGAACTGAAAGACCCTCAATTCCTTTCTATGGTGTCAGGACCCACTTGGAGTATTCCGCCACAGTTTGGAGGCCACATAATCTGACAGAAAAAGTGGAAATGGTGCAGACAAACCATGGGTTCCACCCGTGGGGGTACATTCCAATCACAGAACTGGATACATGGAAAGCCGACTTGCGCGAGATTCCCATTGGCTTCATGCTGATAGCTTGCGGGCAGCGTGTATTTGCGAGAGTTGGTATTCACAACTTCCGGTTGTCTGCAAAAGCTGTCTGCTACTATATCAACACTGATGGAAATGTGGCAAATGAGCTTGTTATTTCTTTAAAATATCGAGTTGATAACAGGTTGAGAAAGAAGTAATCTATACTAGATTTAAGTAAACTATTTATTTTCGGAATATTTAGAAGCATGGCCTTCCAAGTGTTAGCAATGCATTGACTGACGGCAGTAATCGTCGCCGTTGCCGTGGCGTAGGCCTACCGGTAGCAGGGCCAGTTCACATGCAATCATGCCTCCGACTAAGGGGAAGAGCGGGCAAAGGGGGCCACTTAACGTTTCTATGGTATTTAAGGAGAACATTTGAACTATTTTAAAACCAATGACTGTTCTATGTAGGCTACATGCAATGCAGATACATATAGCAGACCCACTTAGTGTTTCAAGGATACATTATTTTAATTATACGCCAAATAGATTTGCTCTCAAAGTGGCCCCTTTGCCCAACAGCTTGGGCAAAGGGGGCCAGCGCATTGGGCAAAGGGGGCCACTCTAACTTTGTACACTGAAGAGAGCTTAATAAAATAGATATGAAAAAACCTTTCATTTGATGTATATGGTGACATACTTTGTTGGACATAATACTAGGTAATATACTAAATACTACGTTCACTGGGATTAGTTTGTGAAATATGTACCCATTGAAAGTTCGCGGGCAAAGGGGGCCATGCTGTATGGTCTTTGTATTGAAATGGGCTGGCCCCCTTTGCCCTGGCTCCCTTTGCCCAAGGGGTAGAGGTAGGAAACTTAGCCTATTATCTCTTCCCAAATCGATCTCCCGACTAAAGTAATGACTAGAAAACAAAGGCAATATAATGTACCACACAAAACAAAAGATTTTCAGAAGAAATCACATAAATATCAAGAGATTCATACAAATATATAAGCTTATACTCATACTGAAATGGTCTATAGCTATTTGGCACGGTTTTCGATATATTACGAATATTTAAAAAAAAATTGTAGATAGTCGGGTATTTTGGCCGCCTTGGCCTATTTTTTCCTCGATGTGCGCCCATCTTCGAACTCGGAATAGATATGGTAGGCCTAAACATTTTGGAACGCCGCATAGAAAATAGTTGAGTTAATGCTGTTTAGGAGAAAATTGGCCGCTCGAGAAAAAAGTTAATATAGGTCACAGAAAGATTTAATGTGAACTCAATCAAAGTTTAGTCCCAATTAATCTGTATGTGGAGTTTAACCCTTATCCTGGTGATAACGACTATATTGTCTTTTTAAATCTGTTTTAATAGTTGGCCAAATCACTGTTATTGGGAATGAAATGATGATGTGTGTCTAAACATCAAAACTTATTTTGTGCTCAAATTAAACAAATATGAGTAATTTTCAGCCACTTGGAAGTTGTGGGTTTGGGTAGCGAGACACAACTTCAGGCGGGTAAAAATTTAAATAAATTAACTTAGCAGGATAAGGGTTAATATGAATTCCACTAAACCAGTGATACAGGTAACATGAAACACAGAGGAGTTCTGTGTATGAAACAAGTTATTATAGTGCTATTAAAATTAGCAGACAGGGCATGCCACACGACAAAAATACTATTCGCCCAAGTTGGCTGAGGCCTAAAAAGTATTGAAAAAGGATGGTGTTAAAAGGTAGACAAAACATCAATATTAAACTCCACACAAATTTATTCTCATTCAAATAAGTTTATAAAATTTGTAATGAATACACACACCCAGTGGGTTAGTACCTACCAGTATAATAATCTTGCTTTAAAAGTATTCAAAACACATACTTCTGTGTGTTTTTGTTTTGTCAAATTATATTTTTAACATGCATCATGTATTATATATATATTGAAAAAATATGAACAGTTTTGTATCTGATTATATAGAACTTTATTTAATTTGTATAGTATTACATATTTTACACTTGTGTAGCCCATTTAACAAAAACAAGTCATTTTCATTCATAATGAAATGAGAATTTCATCACCTTTTACCACCATGAGTTGACATCAAGTTTAATAGAAATGAAAACAAATAGGTGTGTGTTATTATCATAAAGAGCTTTATTTAATAGGTTTTATATTTTTACAATTGTGTATTTAATAAAAACAAGTTGTTGTCATTCACAGTGAAATGAGAATTTCATCACCTTTTCACACCATGAGATGACAAGTTTAAGAAATGAGAATAATATATAGATGGGTGTGTTTATTATTTAATATACAATTTACAAAATCTCTAACCACTGATATTGTTAGCATTAGACTAGTCAACAGGTTTCTGATCAATTGCTATACAATTGCAATAGTCACAGTTTGAATTGTATTCCAGTTCTGTGATTCCAATGAGCCCGTCCAATGATGACAGTCATGAATTACTTTTACAGGATGATTATGATGATAATAATTTATGACATTGATTTTAAATTACCATTTAGATCCTGTTAAGAGGGCGGGTACTCCAGCTCCTGAACATATTATTGAACCAGAGCCTGGTATTGACGAGAAGGTTATACGATCACCTTCCAAATGATGTAGAGGACACAGGTTTAGTTTATCATTTGCACGAAACTGAAGCACTTGATCAACATGCAGTAAACTTGATTGACAATGCGTCTGAAGATATTCCATGCTTGCGCAGGACAACTCGGACAAAAAGAAGACCCGACTTTTATTCTACTTTTCCAAATGCGATACAAGCAATATCTCGAGCAATATTTAATTAAATACAGAGTTTTCGTAAAATGAAAGCTCTTTTTATCGGACACAAAATAGATTATTAATCTTAGGCGAATCCCAAGCTATGTAATTCGTGGTTTGTTCGGATCTCGATTTGTTTGTAACAGTCTCTTTTAGCAATGAAATCTTGAGGGTAGTTCAAACCAAAAATTAATCCGAAAGAAATATAAATTTATATAGCAGATTCTATGTCTATCAAGAAAATCTTGTATTTCAAATACGTTTCAATAGTTCTTTTATATGTTAGATATAGTTTCGCATTGTTTTGAATATGTTTAACCATGTGTCAGTGGTTTTTTATATTGACTTCGATTGATCATCGCCGACATCGGTCCAGTCACATGGTCAACTTCAAAAATTCTTATATTATCGCTCACGTTGAATTCGTGTTTTTGTTAACTATTAAAAATAGTATTATCCGTACGCGCTGTTAATTAAATGTCAAAGTTACTCGAGTCTATTTATAGTCTATACTCGGCTCTAACTGTTACTCTTAACTGTTACTGTTAGTATTCTCTATAGACTATACTCTATTATTGCCATAGGCTCCTGCTGGCCTAGCCGCAGTAGGCCAGGGCTAGGACTAGACTTTGGTCCAGTTAATTTTAAGTCTTATAGTCTAATTCTAGACATTGCACATTAAAAAATTGTAGCTGTCTACAAAAACGTATATAGGCCTAGTCTAATCGCTTTTTGTTTCATTTCATGAAAGCAAAAATTAAAATATTAAAATATACGATGTAGAGTAGACTAGTCTACCATTAGACTGGTTGCAGCGTCATTATTAGTGTAATAGTCGGCAGCGCTTCCAGTCACTGACAGTGACATCTTTTTGGAGTGACAAATTCATAAGACAAAATTCATCTGGATTGAATTTGGTTTGGACTGTTCTTTCATGATTTCAATAAAATGTAGACTAAAAAATATACAATCTTAGGAATTTAAGTGCTAGTGTTAACTTTAAATTAAGTTAAAAGCACAATGACCATATGATTTTGATTCAATTTAAATCGATGAGAGTGGTGATAGTTGTTTCTGCAATTTGATTTAAAATAACAAGAATCGATGAACTTATTGGGGCGATAACCAATTGCACATTTAATAATTTTAGCTGTCTATACTTTATTTTATATGACTATATGATTCTATAAAGGGAATTTATGCTACAAATATTTTTAATAGTTTGTGTATATATTTGATAATAGCTTTGCGTGGTTATTATTGAATCTGTCTGACCAATTATTTGGATTATGACCCTTATCTTTGTCACATTGACATTGTTGGCTTTTCATATGGTCTAGTCAGTCTCAAAACCTTACATTATCGTTCACTCATTCTTCGTTTTAATCGTTAATTTCCGTTGTTATTAAATTATCAAATTTAACAAATTGAGCATAGAACAAGAACTCTTATAACTGCAGAGTAACACTGGTCGGTTCCTCATTATCAAACATTTGCGGAATGATATAACGAAAAAATCATTTGCATTTTTGCATCCAAATTTGGATAACTTTTAATATGTCAAGGGGTATGGAAAATGTTTCATCTTTGTCACATAAAAATTTTGGTTTCATTCAGTTGAAAAAGTACTATGTTAACTTGTTGTGATTCGCTGAGTAAACATTTGAGATGGCGTTCACTTTAATGCTATAGGCAATATTTATTTTATAAATCAACGATAATTGTGTCATAAAATTTGTTTAACAAAGATTGATTAACTCTTGAGGCGATAACCACTTTGGCTGCTTTTATGCATTAATGCTAGTTTGTGGTTGACTCACTGATTCCTTTCAGGAACTGTTTTTCCTGTGGGCCATTCTCTGGCATTGCCACTGCGGCCTTATGGGGTTTCAGATAGGTCTTGTTGTCAGGAACATATGTTTTTGGCCTTTTTCCTCGTGGTTGGGAGTTTCATCTTTGTTACTTAAATTTTTTTGGGTACATTTTATCGTGTGATTTGCTTGGTCAACTTTATAAATTATCTTGTTAAGAAGATTGATTCTTGTTGTGATTCGCTGAGTAAACATTTGTGATGGCGCTCACTTTAATGCAATAGACAATATTAATTTTATAAATCAATGATAATTGTCTCAGAGAATTTGTTTAACAAAGATTGAATAACTCTGGAGGCGATAACCACTTTGGCTGCTTTTATGCATTTATGCCAATTTGTGGTTGACTCACTGATTCCTTTCAGGAACTGTTTTTCCTGTGGGCCATTCTTTGGCATTGCCATTGCGGCCTTATGGGGTTTCAGATAGGTCTTGTTGTCAGGAACATATGTTTTTGGCCTTTTTCCTCATTTTTTGGAGTTTCATCTTTGTTACTTAATTTTTTTGGGTACATTTTATCGTGTGATTTGTAGGGCAAAAATTTACAAATAATATAAATAAATAAGAGGAGCACTTGTTGTTTATAGGATTTGATTTAGCAAGAATTGATAAACTCTGGAGGCGATAATCACATTGGCTGATGCCAATTTGTGGTGGACCCACTGATTCCTGTCAGGATTTGTTTCCTGTGGGCTATTTTCTGGCCTCGCCAGTACAGCTTTCAGTTTCAGATAGGTCTTTGGCAAAACTATGTTTTTGGCACCTTTCCTCTTTGATTGGAGTTTTCTTTTTTGTTACTTTTGGTCAATGAAGCATACATACCAGCTACTCTTAATCTCAAATTAAAATATACAATATTAGTGCTCATAAGGATATTTGAAAATAATTCATGTTAGGAAGTTAAGATTTAACGTTCTCATCAGTAATAATTTAAATTAATGAGAAGGGATATAGTTGATAATCTCTTGATTTCATTTTATATAATTAATGCAATTATGCCAATTTGTGATAACTCTGGAATAATCCCAGGGGCTGGTTTTCCTGTAGGCCATTCTCTGGCTTTGCCAAAGTGACCTTAGGTTTCAAGTGGATCCTACGAAATTATGTTTTGGGTCACCTTTTTCTTTCTAAGTTTTCTTCTTTGTTGTTTGTTTTGTAAAGCTTAGTGATCCAGCTGCTTTAAAATTAAATAATAATAAAAATTTTTTAAAAAAAAATGGCCACACGAATTAAATCTTTCATCATTCTTACTTATATATATATATAATAAATAATTTGTAAATTGAAATAATTCGGAAGAGTATCCAAGTGTAGGAGTGTAAGGTAAAAGCAATATAATTATTCAATTAAACTACTGCAAGAACATATTATTAGTCAATAAATACAAGGTCAGTTACAACAAGACTTGGCCAGTTGTTACAGGCCGCAGTAATTATTGCATGCCTTATACGCCAACTACATGATGCTCTATGTCTAGCTTGATTAATCTAGCATCAGGACTTGCGCCAGCTGCTGAAATCAGTGCTAGTAATGATAAACAGGATGCATCCGGACTTGCGCCAGATGCAATGAACTTCATGAAGAACCAAACATATGATTATTCATTTGTTAGTTCGGCAGGACTTGCGCCAGCTGTTCTAACTATAGCAAACATGATGGGGAGTGATTTGCCAACTGGATTTGGGCCAGTTGGTTTTTGATACAATATCCACAAGCTCATTCTTACAGGTGGAATTAGTTTAATCTAGCATCAGGATTTGCGCCAGCTGCTGAAATCAGTGCTAGCAAGGATGGGCAGGATGCATCCGGACTTGCGCCAGATGCAATCAACTTTGTGAAGAACCAAACATATGATTTTCCATTTGTTAGTTCGGCAGGACTTGGGCCAGCTGTTCTAACAATGGAAAACATGATGGGGAGTGATTTACCAACCCGATTTCGGCCAGTCGGTTTTTGATACAATATCCACAAGCTCATTCTTACAGGTGGAATTAGTTTATTCTAGCATCAGGATTTGCGCCAGCTGCTGAAATCAGTGCTAGCAAGGATGGGCAGGATGCATCCGGACTTGCGCCAGATGCAATAAACTTTGTGAAGAACCAAATAAATGATTTTCCATTTGTTAGTTCGGCAGGACTTGCGCCAGCTGTTCTAACAATGGAAAACATGATGGGGAGTGATTTGCCAACCCGATTTCGGCCAGTCGGTTTTTGATACAATATCCACAAGCTCATTCTTACAGGTGGAATTACTTTGAATGTGAATGATTTATGTCCTTTTTCTTCTCCCGTAGAAGAGAAGAAAAAGCTGAAATTTTACTTTTTCGTCAATAACTGCGTGAGTAAGAAATTTTTTTTTTTTTTTTTTTTTTTTTTTTTTTTTTTTTTAGAATTCTTTAGATCTTGCTTTTGAATGTATATGTAAACAACATTTTTAGTGAATATAGCAATACTCAAGATGTGGACCATTTCCTCATGTTCCTAATTTGCTTCAAATCCTTCTAAATCTATGTTTTGTGGTCTTCTTATGTTTTCAAAGTGTGTCTGCAATACCTAGGTTAGCTCAAAATGAGGTCTGTATACTTCTGTGGTCAGATTTTACACTTACAGAAAATAAAATTCCACTGACATATAAATCCAGCCAGTCAAAACACTACTCAGACTTGCTTCAGGAATTATAAATACAGTAGATGTTATGATAATGTGTCCCTTATTATCTACATTTGGAAATTTTTATTATTTGGTTATCTATTCATTACATGTAAATTTCAAGTTTCACTTCTGTAGACATCCTAATTTCAATTTAAAAACTAAATTTCAGACTATATAGCACTTCACTATTTAAAATTAGTGTTGTTTCTGATGCCGCAAGTAATGGTGGATTAGACAGATGAGAGGTTGGAATTCATATGTGCTCTTACGATGCATTCGTAAGTTTGAGTTGTGGGGGTCAGACACTTTGTGTCTGTGTGCCGTTTTCATACCCTCCTCAACAACAGATAATCTTGTTTAATAATGTTTTTGATAGATTTTGTCAATATTATGTAATTTGTATGTAATGATACAAGAGTCAATGTTCATTAATATATTAATGTGAACAATTAGTAGATTGTTATTGATAGGTTTGGTTTTGTGTGAACAATTACTAGATTGTTATTAATAGTTTGGTTGATATTATCTAATTTGTTTGTAATGATACAAGAGTCAAAGTTCACATTTAAATAGTAGATTAGATCAATCAGAGACATGTATAAATATTCATAGTAGATTAGATCAATCAGAGACATGTATAAATAGTCCTAGTAGATTTGATCAATTTGAGACATGTATAAATATTCATAGTAGATTAGATCAATTAGAGACATGTATAAATATTCACTGGTTAATCCTGTTAACTGACTGTCAAGTAAATTTATACCTATTTTGGTCTTAGGGCTTCACTCTGTTACAACCACGTTTACATTAACAACATTTGAAGTGAAGCCCTTTTTATTTGTAGTCGTTTAATTTGATGTTTATTTTTATTAAACAAAATTTCCCCATTTTATGTGTCTGTTTTTTGTACGATAAATACAGAGTTTTCGTAAAATGAAAGCTCTTTTTATCGGACACAAAATAGATTATTAATCTTAGGCGAATCCCAAGCTATGTAATTCGTGGTTTGTTCGGATCTCGATTTGTTTGTAACAGTCTCTTTTAGCAATGAAATCTTGAGGGTAGTTCAAACCAAAAATTAATCCGAAAGAAATATAAATTTATATAGCAGATTCTATGTCTATCAAGAAAATCCCACCTCCTCCCGCTTCCATCCGCTGCAAGTTTTTTGTTCATTTTTCTTCTGACCGTTTTCATACCCTCCTCAACAACAGATAATCTTGTTTAATAATGTTATTGATAGATTTTGTCAATATTATGTAATTTGTATGTAATGATACAAGAGTCAATGTTCATTAATATATTAATGTGAACAATTAGTAGATTGTTATTGATAGGTTTGGTTTTGTGTGAACAATTACTAGATTGTTATTGATAGTTTGGTTGATATTATCTAATTTGTTTGTAATGATACAAGAGTCAAAGTTCACATTTAAATAGTAGATTAGATCAATCAGAGACATGTATAAATATTCATAGTAGATTAGATCAATCAGAGACATGTATAAATAGTCCTAGTAGATTTTATCAATTTGAGACATGTATAAATATTCATAGTAGATTAGATCAATTAGAGACATGTATAAATATTCACTGGTTAATCCTGTTAACTGACTGTCAAGTAAATTTATACCTATTTTGGTCTTAGGGCTTCACTCTGTTACAACCACGTTTACATTAACAACATTTGAAGTGAAGCCCTTTTTATTTGTAGTCGTTTAATTTGATGTTTATTTTTAATAAACAAAATTTCCCCATTTTATGTGTCTGTTTTTTGTACGATAAAACATATAATCGTTTAATAAATTGGAACATTTCGCATTCTTATGTTGTTACAACTGTCATACCTAACAGTATTTTAAACAACATCAAATATTTGTGGACTGTTGTCTTTATTTACTACAATTCATATCAATTATCCTAATTAATGTATATGGTTGCTAGACCTACAAGAGTCGTATCGACCTGTTTCCGTCCACCAATGTCGATAGCATGTCGTTCTCTGACAAAGCCAATGATGATTAATAATATTGTATTTTTCAAGCATGTTTTCTAGTGGAAAGTTAAACATGTTAAATAAAGAATAAACAATTTGCCAACATAGAAAATAATATTGCATTAGGCCTGTCGATTTTTACAAACATTCCGAGATTGGAGGGAATTGTCTTCATATTGTACACTAAAAATATTGTATACTACACATTCATCTCACCATCCTCAGGAGGTTCTGTTGGCCCAGTTTAGCCTATATGTGCACAAAGGTGGCCTGAAACCCCACTCATTCTCATTGTCGTACAATTTGCACAACAAGTGTATACTCTATAATAAGTAATACAGGGACACAGGAATTTGAAAACTATAGGCCTGATAAGAAAGGTCCTAACCCCACTGCAGGGAGGGGGTTTGTCAAAACAATTATTTGACATACCGCCCCTACTGGGCGACCGAACCCCTCGGTCTTATTATAATTTTCAAACTCCTGTGACTGGGTTATAGTTGAGTGAATAATTATTTTCAAATTAAGGCAGTGTTAAACTCTCTCAATGAACGGGCTTTGCACTCTGAAGAGCAATGTATTCAACACAAATCAGCGCGGGGATCGACTTTAGACGTATCTGACTCTAAAGACTTCAGATTCTGACGTCTGAAGTCGATCCCCGCACTGAAAGAGTAAACCATTATTATGGCCGTAGGCCCATAATATAAGTATTCAAATAAAGCGGAAAGAGCTAACTCAGACATTTATGATGATTTTAAATTGAAAAAACCCTTTCGTCTCCATGGTATATACACAAATATGTCAGCGTTTTAAGGGTGGTGCATCTCTCCAGCCTGCATGTAGCTGTTTGCTGAGTTGTTTGACCACCTCAGAGTAGCTAGACTCGTGTGCTATGTTATGGTTCTCCTCTGGATCTATCTGATGATCATATAACTCTACAGAATTTTTGTATATCATGGACCATATTGGTTTATATGTGAAATCATTATAATCAACCCACTCTGTATAGCGGTATCTATCTGTCTTCATGGTGTAACCCATTATGGGGTCACCTGCTTCATCCATTCTAGGGTACTGGGAGAAGGCAGCAGACTTCCATGGACGTGATGGATCCTTCATAAGAGGTACTAGACTAATTCCTACAGTGCAGGTGGTTATGTTCAGGGAGTCTTCTGGGCAGATTGAGATCTTAGGCAAACCAGCAGCCTCGACAAGGGTCGGGAAAAGATCCACAAATTCTGGAAGTCTCTCAGTCACCACTCCTCCATCAGTCAACCCAGGGACCCGTACCATCATAGGAGCGTGTGTAGCAATCTCAAAGTTAGTGTGTTTACACCACTCAGCATGTTCGCCAAGTTGCCAACCATGGTCTCCCCAGAAACTAATAATAGTGTTATCAGCTACTCCAACTTCATCCAGTACATCTAGTATATCACCAAGGAGAGAGTCAACATATGTGATAGAAGCATAGTAGGCACGTCTCAAGTTCTTTACTATTTGATCAGGGTAGGTGGAATTAATCTCGGCGTAGCCATACTTCAATCCTATGTCTTTATAATTCCACATTTCTTCATACCTTGCCCATGCTATAGGAGGCATGTTGACGGGAGCATACATGTTGGGAGGGAGTCGAATGTTCTCTATTGGGTAGAAGTCAAAGAATCGAGCTGGAGCAACAAAAGGTAAATGTGGTCTCATGAACCCATGAGCCATGAAGAAAGGCTTTCCGTTCTGTACTGAATCTGCGGCAAGTTTTCCCAGCATGTTTTTAGTGTGGTTAGTATTCTGTTGGTCTTCCAGAGGGTATTTCTTCAGTTTTTCTTCTTCAGCAGCGTACCACGTGACAAGGGTATGCTTCATCCCATCCAGCACGGATACCATGGAAATAAGGATCAGTCCACGAAGGAGGGTCATCGCCACCGGAAGCTCGGCCAGGGTGGAATATTTTACCGCTTCCTGCTGTACTGTAACCATGCTCTTTAAAGTATTGAGGAATAGTTGTAAAGTTACCAGCGACTTGCCTGAAGTAGAGAATGAGGTCATGTACATGTGTGGTGTCAGGGCGGCGACCTGTCAATAAAGAGGTTCTACTTGGTGAACAGACAGCCTGTTCTACATAAGCCCTCTTTAGTAGCAGATTTTGTTTAGCCAGTTTATCTAAGTTAGGGGGTGTGAATGTCAGGATGTACAGGGCTGGGGAAATCTGATCCTAGATATGCCCCGATTTCAGGTCTCATGTCGTCAGACGCCAGGAACAATATGTTGGGAGGTGAGCATCCCACCTGGTTGTATCCTATCAAAGCCACGGATACCAAAAGGGTGTATAACGTGATGTGCTCAGTCATGATTGTCAAATCTGCAAGAAAACAAAGATGAAATTGCGATACAAGATATAACCACAAAAAATTACTCGAGAACGGGGGATAGATCGTCATTACTTTGAACATAAACAAATGATAAACTTTGTCGAATGCACCTGATAAGTCTAACAGGCAACATACGTTTATTGCTTCCCAGACACACAAAGTCCACGTCATTTCTGACCTTGAGGATGGTGGATTCAGTTTAATCAATACGCTTGTAGGTAACTGACGTGGCTGATGTTCATTGACATGTGCCACTGACATTCCCCAATGCCACTTATTTTCAGGCAATTTTGAAGTAACTGAAAATTTACCATGGCAACTGTGAGGTAGATCAGCAGTTTCTAAAATAATTATTTAGCAATTTTGCCAGTGGTGAAATAGCAACATAATTTATATAGCGAGCGTGACATAACCGCTCTTATGAGATTGGTTCACCATACATCACATGGCAGACAGAAGAGCATCTAATTACCCAGAACAAAACGAATATGTGGAGATAGGATCAACATACGAATTCTAGCGAGTAGGTTATTGCTGCCATACCTTGACAAAATGAATAAACGATCTGTCAAAAAAGTCAAAAATGAGAATGTCTATCTGAAATCTATATGAAGTGGTACATTTTTACATTCACGAATAGGCCTACGGTGGTAAATGCATTTAATAGCTTTAATTCTTGGGGTCAATATTGAAAGACATTTGCTTTGTACGGAAGAGGAATTTTGTAATCTAATTGGATGTTTTGTAAGCTAATAAGATATTTGACCGCTTGCTTTTGATCAATTGGACATGTGATATGCATTGTACTGTCACACACCAATCCATTATATTCAGAATTATTTAGTAGGCCATCATTGAACCTCATTATAATATTTAATATAAACATGTTAAATGAGCGACTGTAAAGACTATTATCGGGACACTGGAACTTTATTGTATAATTTTATCTATAATAAACACAAAAAAAGTGAGCGACTGTTGAGACCATATTTAATGTCATATCTAACTTGTCAGCTCGACTTCAGTTTTAAAGTTAAATTAATTGAGTATGAATGCTTAATACAAAGATTACTACACCTGGATCTTGCTATCCTTCACTATTGTCACTGTAAATACGACGAGGTTCCATGATCTTATGACGATCCGTCAAAAAGGAGGGGTCTGATTTTACTTAATCTTAGTTTGCGTAATATATTGTTCGAGTACCGAATGCCTCTCTTTATCAATTGGACTTTTACAAGTAGAGCGTCCATTATTATGACTGTAACAGTTTATATCAAACGCGAGTGGCGAGCTGTTTATAAAATATCCAGACGAAATGTCGCAGGCTTCAGATTATTCCTACTACCAGTTACGCCCCTATATTTAACGATCACATAACTTCAACGTACTCAAGTTACTGTCCAGTCTATGATATTATATAAGCATGATAAGTGTGAGGTTGTAATGAGGAATAGTATACTGGTAATTTAGCACCATTAGATAATAACCAGCCCGATATTGTTACTAACTATAATCGACATAATGATTGTAGATGATCGGTTAGAGAAAGTGATGCCCACATGTAAATATTTTATTTACTCCAACGGGTGAAACGTATAGTTCCAGTTGCGGTCGCCAGATGGCCAGATCGGTGTTGTATGGTTACTGTGTGGGGACAAATAATATAATTACCTCGTCAGGTAATGCAATTGTCATTTTTTATTACTTCCTACTAATAATATTTACCTGGTCAGGTAATGCAATTTTTACTCTGAAAGTAAACACATTCTCGTATTAAATCGGTTCTATGAGTAAAATTGACATCAATATGGTAACGTTTTGTCTGTTCTCAATGCAAAAAAATTACATCTATATAATGTAACTTCTAGTATATTCTCAATGCACTATCACAAGGTTTTGAAATAGGTGCTAGAATATGCATACTATACTTGATTATAATCATAGTTGCACATACGCGATCATATCAGGTTAAATTTTTTTATCACTTCCTACTAAAAATATTTACCTCGTCAGGTAATTAAAATGTCATTTTTATTCTTCAAAGTAAACAGTTTATCGTATGAAATCGGTTCTAAGAGTAAAATTTACATCAATATGGTAACTTTTAGTCTGTTCTCAATGCACTGTGATAAATGGGTGATACAAATATGCATACTATACTTGATTTTGATCATAGTTGCACATGAGTGATCATAAATTATCAGGTACAAAGTTTTTATCACTTCCTACGAAAAATATTTACTTCGTTAGGTAATGCAATTTTTACACTCCAATGTAGATACTTTCTCGTGCGGTTCTGGTACTGCATTAGTTACGGCAATTTGTTACATACTGTTGGGTTTGGTATTCTATTAGTATACTGTTAGATACTTATGAAATAACTCATAAAAGCCAGGATAACTATGTCCTTTTGTTCCTTTTTTGGATTGGCAAATATATTTATTTGCTACAACTACAAAGCATGCCCAACGCTAAAACAGATGATTCCATTTGCGCAGGTGACCAGAAATCGACCTTTTTGGATTTGATAAAATGACGTAGGCCTACACAATTCCAATTTTTGCCATAATATGGCAAAAATTGGAATTGTGATATTATCATGACAAAGAAGACCTAGGATCCTAATTTTGGTGGCAAATGTCATCATTTTGAGGTAGAGTATGTCGCTAGTGAAAATTTTAAATGGATATTTTGAGTCCAAAAGGATATTTTGTAATTATTATCGATTTTTCATTTGTTAAACATCATAGAGATAAATAGTGCATATTGTGATATTGTTACAATAAGTTGCTTCAAATCCTTCTAAATCTATGTTTTGTGGTCTTCTTATGTTTTCAAAGTGTGTCTGCAATACCTAGGTCAGCTCAAAATGAGGTCTGTATACTTCTGTGGTCAGATTTTACACTTACAGAAAATAAAATTCCACTGACATATAAATCCAGCCAGTCAAAACACTACTCAGACTTGCTTCAGGAATTATAAATACAGTAGATGTTATGATAATGTGTCCCTTATTATCTACATTTGGAAATTTTTATTATTTGGTTATCTATTCATTACATGTAAATTTCACGTTTCACTTCTGTAGACATCCTAATTTCAATTTAAAAACTAAATTTCAGACTATATAGCACTTCACTATTTAAAATTAGTGTTGTTTCTGATGCCGCAAGTAATGGTGGATTAGACAGATGAGAGGTTGGAATTCATATGTGCTCTTACGATGCATTCGTAAGTTTGAGTTGTGGGGGTCAGACACTTTGTGTCTGTGTGCCGTTTTCATACCCTCCTCAACAACAGATAATCTTGTTTAATAATGTTTTTGATAGATTTTGTCAATATTATGTAATTTGTATGTAATGATACAAGAGTCAATGTTCATTAATATATTAATGTGAACAATTAGTAGATTGTTATTGATAGGTTTGGTTTTGTGTGAACAATTACTAGATTGTTATTGATAGTTTGGTTGATATTATCTAATTTGTTTGTAATGATACAAGAGTCAAAGTTCACATTTAAATAGTAGATTAGATCAATCAGAGACATGTATAAATATTCATAGTAGATTAGATCAATCAGAGACATGTATAAATAGTCCTAGTAGATTTGATCAATTTGAGACATGTATAAATATTCATAGTAGATTAGATCAATTAGAGACATGTATAAATATTCACTGGTTAATCCTGTTAACTGACTGTCAAGTAAATTTATACCTATTTTGGTCTTAGGGCTTCACTCTGTTACAACCACGTTTACATTAACAACATTTGAAGTGAAGCCCTTTTTATTTGTAGTCGTTTAATTTGATGTTTATTTTTATTAAACAAAATTTCCCCATTTTATGTGTCTGTTTTTTGTACGATAAATACAGAGTTTTCGTAAAATGAAAGCTCTTTTTATCGGACACAAAATAGATTATTAATCTTAGGCGAATCCCAAGCTATGTAATTCGTGGTTTGTTCGGATCTCGATTTGTTTGTAACAGTCTCTTTTAGCAATGAAATCTTGAGGGTAGTTCAAACCAAAAATTAATCCGAAAGAAATATAAATTTATATAGCAGATTCTATGTCTATCAAGAAAATCCCACCTCCTCCCGCTTCCATCCGCTGCAAGTTTTTTGTTCATTTTTCTTCTGACCGTTTTCATACCCTCCTCAACAACAGATAATCTTGTTTAATAATGTTATTGATAGATTTTGTCAATATTATGTAATTTGTATGTAATGATACAAGAGTCAATGTTCATTAATATATTAATGTGAACAATTAGTAGATTGTTATTGATAGGTTTGGTTTTGTGTGAACAATTACTAGATTGTTATTGATAGTTTGGTTGATATTATCTAATTTGTTTGTAATGATACAAGAGTCAAAGTTCACATTTAAATAGTAGATTAGATCAATCAGAGACATGTATAAATATTCATAGTAGATTAGATCAATTAGAGACATGTATAAATATTCACTGGTTAATCCTGTTAACTGACTGTCAAGTAAATTTATACCTATTTTGGTCTTAGGGCTTCACTCTGTTACAACCACGTTTACATTAACAACATTTGAAGTGAAGCCCTTTTTATTTGTAGTCGTTTAATTTGATGTTTATTTTTAATAAACAAAATTTCCCCATTTTATGTGTCTGTTTTTTGTACGATAAAACATATAATCGTTTAATAAATTGGAACATTTCGCATTCTTATGTTGTTACAACTGTCATACCTAACAGTATTTTAAACAACATCAAATATTTGTGGACTGTTGTCTTTATTTACTACAATTCATATCAATTATCCTAATTAATGTATATGGTTGCTAGACCTACAAGAGTCGTATCGACCTGTTTCCGTCCACCAATGTCGATAGCATGTCGTTCTCTGACAAAGCCAATGATGATTAATAATATTGTATTTTTCAAGCATGTTTTCTAGTGGAAAGTTAAACATGTTAAATAAAGAATAAACAATTTGCCAACATAGAAAATAATATTGCATTAGGCCTGTCGATTTTTACAAACATTCCGAGATTGGAGGGAATTGTCTTCATATTGTACACTAAAAATATTGTATACTACACATTCATCTCACCATCCTCAGGAGGTTCTGTTGGCCCAGTTTAGCCTATATGTGCACAAAGGTGGCCTGAAACCCCACTCATTCTCATTGTCGTACAATTTGCACAACAAGTGTATACTCTATAATAAGTAATACAGGGACACAGGAATTTGAAAACTATAGGCCTGATAAGAAAGGTCCTAACCCCACTGCAGGGAGGGGGTTTGTCAAAACAATTATTTGACATACCGCCCCTACTGGGCGACCGAACCCCTCGGTCTTATTATAATTTTCAAACTCCTGTGACTGGGTTATAGTTGAGTGAATAATTATTTTCAAATTAAGGCAGTGTTAAACTCTCTCAATGAACGGGCTTTGCACTCTGAAGAGCAATGTATTCAACACAAATCAGCGCGGGGATCGACTTTAGACGTATCTGACTCTAAAGACTTCAGATTCTGACGTCTGAAGTCGATCCCCGCACTGAAAGAGTAAACCATTATAATGGCCGTAGGCCCATAATATAAGTATTCAAATAAAGCGGAAAGAGCTAACTCAGACATTTATGATGATTTTAAATTGAAAAAACCCTTTCGTCTCCATGGTATATACACAAATATGTCAGCGTTTTAAGGGTGGTGCATCTCTCCAGCCTGCATGTAGCTGTTTGCTGAGTTGTTTGACCACCTCAGAGTAGCTAGACTTATGTGCTCTGTTATGGTTCTCCTCTGGATCTATCTGATGATCATATAACTCTACAGAATTTTTGTATATCATGGACCATATTGGTTTATATGTGAAATCATTATAATCAACCCACTCTGTATAGTGGTATCTATCTGTCTTCATGGTGTAACCCATTATGGGGTCACCTGCTTCATCCATTCTAGGGTACTGGGAGAAGGCAGCAGACTTCCATGGACGTGATGGATCCTTCATAAGAGGTACTAGACTAATTCCTTCAGTGCAGGTGGTTATGTTCAGGGAGTCTTCTGAGCAGATTGAGATCTTAGGCAAACCAGCAGCCTCGACAAGGGTCGGGAAAAGATCCACAAATCCTGTAAGTCTCTCAGTCACCACTCCTCCATCAGTCAACCCAGGGACCCGTACCATCATAGTAGCGTGTGTAGCAATCTCAAAGTTAGTGTGTTTACACCACTCAGCATGTTCGCCAAGTTGCCAACCATGGTCTCCCCAGAAACTAATAATAGTGTTATCAGCTACTCCAACTTCATCCAGTACATCTAGTATATCACCAAGGAGAGAGTCAGCATATGTGATAGAAGCATAGTAGGCACGTCTCAAGTTCTTTACTATTTGATCAGGGTAGGTGGAATTAATCTCGGCGTAGCCATACTTCAATCCTATGTCTTTATAATTCCACATTTCTTCATACCTTGCCCATGCTATAGGAGGCATGTTGACGGGAGCATACATGTTGGGAGGGAGTCGAATGCTCTCTGTTGGGTAGAAGTCAAAGAATCGAGCTGGAGCAACAAAATGTAGATGTGGTCTCATGAATCCATGAGCCATGAAGAAAGGCTTTCCGTTCTGTAGTGAGTTTGCGGCAAGTTTTCTCAGCATGTTTTTAGTGTGGTTAGTATTCTGTTGGTCTTCCAGAGGGTATTTCTTCAGTTTCTCTTCTTCAGCCGCGTACCACGTGACAGAGTATGATTCATCCCATCCAGCACGGTTACCATGGAAATAAGGTTCAGTCCACGAAGGAGGGTCATCGCCACCGGAAGCTTGGCCAGGATGGAATATTTTACCGCTTCCTGCTGTACTGTAACCATGCTCTTTAAAGTATTGAGGAATAGTTGTAAAGTTACCAGCAACTTGCCTGAAGTAACGAATGAGGTCATGTACATGTGTGGTATCAGGGCGGCGACCTGTCAATAAAGAAGTTCTACTTGGTGAACAGACAGCCTGTTGTACATAAGCCCTCTTTAGTAGCAGACTTTGTTTAGCCAGTTTATCTAGGTTAGGGGTGTGAATGTCAGGGTGTACAGGGCTGGGAAAGTCTGATGCTAGATATGCCCCTATTTCAGGTCTCATGTCATCAGACGCCAGGAACAATATGTTGGGAGGTGAGCATCCCACCTGGTTGTATCCTATCAAAGCCACGGATACCAAAAGGGTGTATAACGTGATGTGCTCAGTCATGATTGTCAAATCTGCAAGAAAACAAATATGAAATTGCGATACAGGATATAACCACAAACTTTGAACATAAACGAATAATAAACTTTGTCGAATACACCTGATAAGTCTAATAGGCAACATACGTTTATTGCTTCCCAGACACACAAAGTCCACGTCATTTCTAACCTTGAGGATGGTGGATTCAGTTTAATAAATACGCTTGTAGGTAACTGACGTGGCTGATGTTCATTGACATGTGTCACTGACATTCCCCAATGCCACTAATTTTCAGTCAATTTTGAAGTAACTGAAAATTTAACATGGTAACTGTGAGGTAGGTCAGCAGTTTCTAAAATAATTATTTAGCAATTTTGCCAGTGGTGAAATAGCAACATAATTTATATAGCGAGCGGGTCATAACCGCTCTCATGAGATTGGTTCATGGCAGACAGAAGAGCATCTAATTACCCAGAACAAAAGGAATATGTGGAGATAGGATCAACATACGAATTCTAGCGAGTAGGTTATTGCTGCCATACCTTGACAAAATGAATAAACGATCTGTCAAAAAAGTCAAAAATGAGAATGTCTATCTGCAATCTATATGAAGGAGATGTCATTTCGTGGTACATTTTCACATTCACGAATAGGCCTACGGTGGTAAATGCATTTAATAGCTTTAATTCTTGGCGTCAATATTGAAAGACATTTGCTTTGTACGGAACAGGAATTTTGTAATCTAATTGGGTGTTTTGTAAGCTAATAAGATATTTGACCGCTTGCTTTTGATCAATTGGACATGTGATATGCATTGTACTGTCACACACCAATCCATTATATTCAGAATTATTTATTAGGCCATCATTGAACCTCATTATAATATATAATATAAACATGTTAAATGAGGGACTGTAAAGACTATTATCGGGACACTGGAACTTTATTGTATGATTTTATCTATAATAAACACAAAGACAAGTGAGCGACTGTTGAGACCATATCTAATGTCATATCTGACTTGTCAGCTCGACTTCAGTTTTAAAGTTAAATTAAGTGAGTATGAATGCTTAATACTAAGATTACTACACCTGGATCTTGCTATCCTTCACTATTGTCATTGTAAATACGACGAGGTTCCATGATCTTATGACAATCCGTCACATGACTGAGAACCACCCAGAAAAAAGAAGGGGTCTGATTTTACTTAATCTTAGTTTGCGTAATATATTGTTCGTGTGCCGAATGCCTCTCTTTATCAATTGAACTTTCACAAGTAGAGCGTCCATTATTATGACTGTAACAGTTTATTTCAAACGCTAGTGGTGAGCTGTTTATAAAATATCCAGACGAAATATCGCAGGCTTCAGATTATTCTCACTACCAGTTACGCCCCTATATCTAACGATAACATAACTTCAACGTACTCAAGTTACTGTCCAGTTTATGATATTATATAAGCATGATAAGTGTGAGGTTGTAATGAGGAATAGTATACTAGTAATTTAGCACCATTAGATAATAACCAGCCCGATATTGTCACTAACTATAATCGACATAATGATTGTAGATAATCGGTTAGAGAAAGTGATGCCCACATGTAAATATTTTATTCACTCCAACGGGTGAAACGTATAGTTCCAGTTGCAGTCGCCAGATGGCCAGATCGGTGTTGTATGGTTACTGTGTGGGAACAAATAATATAATTACCTCGTCAGGTAATGCAATTGTCATTTTTTAGACTTCAAAGTAAACACTTTCTCGCATTAAATCGATTCTAAGAGTAAAAGTGACATTCACATGGTAACTTTCAGTCTCTTCTCGATGCACTGTCATAAAGTTTTGAGATATGTAATACAATATGAAACCTATATACTTGATTTTGATCATAGTTGTACAATGTGGGTACAACTTTTTTATCACGTCCTACTACAACATATTTACCTCGTCAGGTAAGGCAATTTTACTCTTCAAAGTAAACACATTCTTGAGATGAAATTGATTCTAAGAGTTAAATTTACATCTGTATCGTAGCTTTGAGTCTGTCCTCAATACACTGTCACACAGTTTTGAAATATGAGATAAAAATATGCAGCCTATAATTCATCATAGTTGCACATACGCGATCATATCAGGTGAAACTTTTTCATCACTTCCTACAAAAAATATTTAACTCGTCAGGTAATTAAAATGTCATTTTTATTCTTCAAAGTAAATAGTTTATCGTATGAAATCGGTTCTAAGAGTAAAATTGACATCAATATGGTAACTTTTAGTCTGTTCTCAATGCACTGTCATAAGGTTCTTAAATGGGTGATAAAAATATGCATACTATACTTGATTATGATCATAGTTGCACATGAGTGATCATAAATTATCAGGTACAACGTTTTTATCACTTCCTACGAAAAATATTTACCTCGTTAGGTAATGCAATTTTTACACTCCAATGTAGATACTTTCTCGTGCGGTTCTGGTACTGCATTTGTTACGGCAATTTGTCACATACTGTTGGGTTTGGTATTCGCTAAAACAGATGATTCCATTTGCGCAGGTGACCAGAAATCGGCCTTTTGGGATTTGAAAAAAAGACGTACACAATTCCAATTTTTGCCATAATATGGCAAAAATTGGAATTGTGATATTATCAGGACAAAGAAGACCTAGGATCCTAATTTTGGTGGCAAATGTCATCATTTTGAGGTAGAGTATGTCACTAGTGAAAATTTTAAACGGATATTTTGAATCCAAAAGGATATTTTGTAATTATTATCGATTTTTCATTTGTTAAACATCATAGAGATAAATAGTGCATATTGTGATATTGTTACAATAAGTACTGGATTTTTTGTATTTACCTTTCAGCGCGGGGACCGTCTATATACATCAGAATCTGACGTCTATAGACGTCAGATTCTGACGTATAAAGAAGGTCCTCTCAATGAAAGAGTAAAATATCTCCAATGGCCGTATACCGATTACATAGATATTCAAATGATTTCAAATTGAAAAAACCCTTTGTCGTCTGTGCCATTTAAATGAGTGGCACAGATGACACTCCGACCTCTAAATGACGATGTGCGTGCGTAAAACAAGTTGTAGTTAGGGTAGGCGACTTAACCAGTGTTAAAGCGACACAATCAGGCTAAAATAATTATAAAAATCTGTATTTTTGTTTTGGCTTCTTAATATGACCATATGTAAACATGTCACGATTTCTTATTTCGGACAAAATAAGAAATACGGGAATTTCGTCTTTCTATCTCGCATAACTGGTAAATGCGCAGCACAAAAAAAGTAAGAACTCACACAGTCTATGGATATGTTTACATCATATGGTCATATCAAGAAGCTAAGATGATTTTAGCCTGATTGTGTCACTTTAACGTGAGGTTGTACACGGTAACACTATCCTAATGGGACAAACAATTGCCGTCCAAATATTGATGGTCAGCATCGGTCGGTTTGAAATAAATGTAGGCCACATAACATTACGTACGGGCCTGTGTACGCTGTTGTAGCAGTTGAGAAAAATACAGCATTAATGAAGGACAGTAAACATGGTAAAACTGACTGGAATGGATGCATTCATTTAATAAATAATAATAAAAAAAACAACATTCTGTTAACATGGATAATTTATGATTATGTTTAGGCTATCTGGTATGTATTATAGGTCTAAGCAAAAAATGAACTCGCCCTTTATCACCAGATATGTGAATCTAGCAGGCCTAATTTGAAATTTACCGTCACGCACCAAGCTTTTTGTCAAGCAGAAAATACTAGACGTATCAAAGTCGTCTGTATATGTTACTAATGTAATATAGTCACATAGTGTGATCCCTTAAGCGTGAAGCCATGCATGCCTGCGGTACGGAGCAGCCTCATCATGCTCATTGCTACGACGATCATTCTGCCGTGCCAAACCAAAAGGCAACATCTGCTTACTGTAGAAGTAAACATATAGGACCTTTTAGCTTTGCCGAGCCATGCTCCGACGATCATTGCTCCGACAATCACTGCTCCGACGATCGTTGCCCCGACAATCATTGCTCCGACGATCATTGCTCCGACAGTCATTGGTCCGACGATCGTTGCCACAACAATCATTTCTCCGACGATCAATGCTCCGACGGGTATTACTTTGACACTCATTGCTCAGACAATAATATAATTATTGCGACGGCAATTATTTCTCAAACGATCATTGCTTTTCCACATTGCTATTGTGCCGCCGCGTCTAGACCAGAATTCTAGACCTCAACTCCCCTTTTAAATAAATTTCTGAGGTTTAATAATAATTTAATCGACGACGGTGGGTTGATATGATGTGCTCCATAGAGGTTAACACATTGAATATAGCACTCCATTCCCATATCTCCGTACATGAACGTGCCTGCACATATATTTGAAGATGCACTTAGCATGCTTAATTAGTGTTCGAAAACAAGGGCATGCAATTATATCCGAATATAACAAAATATTTCAAGGAAAACGGCCTACGTTGACGACATAATGGTTTGAAGTATGAGTGAGTGACAGGGAGGCAGTGAGGATAAAGGTGCACTTACTTTTTAAAAACAAGTGCATTCACTTAGGCCTATATTGGAGAATAAAAAAACGTCAATGTATTAAAAACCCGAAACTATGTGATTTTTAAGGGAATGCACGTAAATACAGTGCATGACACAATATTTGTTGTCCAAGTTTTATATGAAAATATACAACGCATGTGTGTAGGTACATTGGTACAATGCATTGACTTTCACCACCCTCCCAACTTGTAAAATCCTGTAACACTATACTGAACACCCATCTTAACTACGTAACGCATCCCTCGACATCTGCCCCATATTATTTAAAATATATTCTATATTGAGGAGAGTGACTTGGTATGATTTGTATGGAGACCACACATTTAGATCTCTCACCACTATAATCTGATAATTATGACAAAAGATTGGTCTTCAAATTCTGATTTCCATAAAAAAAACATGTCACCTAATGTTCACCGATAAACCCCCTTCTCATCTGCTCATAGCTCTCTGTAACACATGTCATGTTTGACACCCCTCCTGTGAGCATCGCTAAATTGTTCAACGGCCATTCTATGTCTTAAAAGGCTGCAAAAAAAACATTATCTATAGGACAAGTAGGACTCGTAGACAGTTTGGGCCCTTATTATCAACATAAATTGTGGTCTGTATTTGGTGGCTGTTACGCTAGCGACCAAAAGTCTATGTAGAAGTCTCCGGGTTTACTGCAATTGTTTTTAATTTTATTTGTTCATGTTGTTTTTTTGTATGATGTAGAAAATGGAATAAATTTGTCTGAGTCTGTAGTTAGCATTGACCCGTGCTCCATGTGGACAAACCTTTAGGTAAGTATGCATTCCTGACATAATGAAACCAAAATGAAGCAAACAGTAAGCATGGTAAGTACCGTACACAAATATATCACTACTAATTTACTGTCAAAATAATGTTGAAATAAATGTTGACTCACTTTTCTGTAATGTTGAGCCACTGTCAATAAGGTGGAACAACATTCAGATATGCGTTGTTACACAATATATACTTAAAACTATAGGGCTTACTATCTATAATGTATACAGGCTCGAATAAATTATTTTTCTTCCACTTCGTTTTCTTCGTCTCCTCTGTATACAATAATTCTTCTTCTTAGTATTTCTAAACTGTCATTGTAGTTGACAATGTGATTCCTCTAGTTTCGTCATTACATTGTTTATAAAATACATTTGGTGTCTTGTGATCACCAATTGTTCCGAATCTGCATAGTTTACATACATAGCTAGATGTATATACACATAAACAGTAAAATAAAGTTATACAGATTATAGTATGCAATCATTTTAAGATATGATTTTTTTTCAGCTTCATTGGTATATAGAAATAAAACATTTGCAAATATTCCCATTTGTTTATGAAGTAAAATTACTTTTGTGAATTATAAAAAAGAAGTTTGGTGATGCTAATTAGGATCACTCATATTATAGATAATGTTAGATTTATATTATCATCATGAATCCCAGGACTTGCTTGATATCGATTCAATTTTCTTGACACTTAATGTGCAGGAGAGGCAGGCAGAGCATCTCTCCAGCCTGCATGTAGCTGTTTGCTGAGTTGTTTGACAACCTCAGAGTATCTAGACTCATGTGCTCTGTTATGGTTCTCTTCTGGATCTATCTGATGATCATATAACTCTATGGAATTTTTGAATAGACTGGACCAGAGAGGTTGATGTGTGAAATCATCATATTCCACCCACTCAGAGTAACGGTATCTATCTGTCCTCATTGTATAACCCATTATGGGATTACCCGCTACATCTATTCTAGGGTACTGGGAGAAAGCAGCAGACTTCCATGGACGTGATGGATCCTTCATAAGAGGTACCAGACTAATTCCCTCAGTGCAGGTGGTTATGTTTGAAGAGTCTTCTGGGCAGATTGGGATCTTAGGCAAACCAGCAGCCTCGACAAGGGTCGGGAAAAGATCCACAAATTCTGTAAGTCTCTCAGTCACCACTCCTCCATCAGTCAACCCAGGGACACGTACCATCATAGGAGCGTGTGTAGCAATCTCAAAGTTAGTGTGTTTACACCACTCAGCATGTTCGCCAAGCTGCCAACCATGGTCTCCCCAGAAACTAATAATAGTGTTGTCAGCCACTCCAACTTCATCCAGTACCTCTAGTATATCACCAAGGAGAGAGTCAACATATGTGATGGAAGCATAGTAGGCACGTCTCAAGTTCTTTACTACCTGATCAGGGTAGGTGGAATTAATTTCGGCGTAGCCATACTTAAATCCTATGTCGTTGTATCTCCACATCTCGTCAAATCTTCCCCATGCTATAGGAGGCATGTTGACAGGGGCATACATATTGGGAGGGAGTCGGATATTCTCTGGCGGGTAGAAGTCAAAGAATTTGGCCGGGGCCACAAAGGGTAGATGTGGTCGGATAAAACCATGAGCCATGAAGAAAGGTTTTCCATTCTGCAGTGCATCAGAGGCAAGTTTTCTAAGCATAGTTTTAGTGTGGTTAGTACTTTTTTGATCCTCTAGAGGGTATTTCTTCAGTTTTTCTTCTTCAGCAGCGTACCACGTGACAGAGTATGCTTCACCCCATCCAGCACTGTTACCATGGTAATAAGGTTCAGTCCACGAAGGAGGGTCATCACCACCAGAAGCTCGGCCAGGGTGGAATATTTTACCGCTTCCTGCAGTACTGTAACCATGCTCTTTAAAGTATTGAGGAATAGTTGTAAAGTTACCAGCGACTTGCCTGAAGTAGAGAATGAGGTCATGTACATGTGTGGTGTCAGGGCGGCGACCTGTCAATAAAGAGGTTCTACTTGGTGAGCAGACAGCCTGCTGTACATAAGCCCTCTTTAGTAGCAGACTCTGCTTAGCCAGTTTATCTAGGTTAGGGGTGTGAATGTCAGGGTGTACAGGGCTGGGGAAGTCTGATCCTAGATATGCCCCTATTTCAGGTCTCATGTCATCAGACGCCAGGAACAATATGTTGGGAGGTGAGCATCTCACCTGGTTGTATCCTATCAAAGCCACGGATACCAAAAGAGTGTATAACGTGATGTGCCCAGTCATGATTGTCAAATCTGCAAGCAGAAACAGTGCTACATATTAACATAACTGGGGAATGTGTGATATATTAACAGATTGTAGTGAACTAGTGACTCGGCATCATGCTAGTAATGTCAATTATTGCTTAACGTCATCTTCGAGAGGAACAGTCACTGTGTAATACATTAAATAATGTTAAAACAGTGCAATCTGTTTATGGAATATGAATGATCTACATATGATGACGTACGAGTTGGGTGATTGGGAGTGGAGTTTGTTGAAAGTAGAGTCCTACAATCAACCAATAAGGCGTTCTTGGCATGCCTATCGGATATACCCCACATATGCTCAGATGGTCGGAGAAATGAATTTTGCTGTGCCATTAAATGCTCAAATGATGTGGCATTTCGCTTAGCTCCACTATCCTCGGGCCACATAGTCCATAGAGCAGTAATATCAGAGGAGTAACTAACCGCATTTATCCAAAGGCTTGACCTAATGTCAAACACTATTACTGGCATAGTTTAATCCCTATATAGCCAAATCAGTGATCACTGTCAACGTTAGGTCTGAATTAGCCTCGCTGTTGAATAGCATCTTCACTCTGTCCTGTGATTTGCGGCACGCAATCTGCGCTCTGCGTGAATTGAGACTGGACTGGTGGAGATGTTGAATAGAGGAATCAAGGTACACCGCTGGAAATCCTTATGTGAAGATTATCATGATTATGACAGTCTTGAGAAACAGACTCTCTTGCATGGTTTCTGTAGGCCTCATTAGATGATAGACACATGTAAAATTATCCAAAATGAAAATTTTCATCTGATTACTCACTGAATTTCAGAAGCCCTAATGTCTAGTCTTTTGGCGATAACCTGATAACTCGGGAAATTTACCGAAATTTCAAGAGTATTTGAGAAATTAGACTATTCGACATTTAACATGTTTAATGGAAATCCTGAGGAGTTCCCGATTAAACCTGAGTGGGTTCACAAAGAGACGCCATAATTATCTATTTATTACACGTCAAATAGTCCAGCTTTGGATCTACACCATGTAGGCACTATATTTTGTACGAAATTTTCAGGAGTGGTGATTAGAAACAGTGCTTGATTTTTTTTTTGAAAATGGTTTGATATAATCATTGATTGAGTAATCATCGAAAAGCTAGCTTTCCCTTTGGACAATCCTTCGCAATTTACATCGTCGGATGAACTATGACTATATATCATGTATATATCATGTATATCTGTATACATGGTATATAGTCACCTAAATTTCAATAGATGTTTCTTCTATATTTATCAATATAGTTTTATTCAGCAAGCGAAACCTTGTATTACTTTATTGTCACTATTTTAATTGCGTGTGTTTTGTAGGCCGCAGATACCCACCGTCTATTATTTTATTGTCACTATTTTAATTGCGTGTGTTTTGTAGGCCGCAGATACCCACCGTCTATTATTTTATTGTCACTATTTTAATTGCGTGTGTTTTGTAGGCCGCAGATACCCACCGTCTATTACTTTATTGTCACTATTTTAATTGCGTGTGTTTTGTAGGCCGCAGATACCCACCGTCTATTACTTTATTGTCACTATTTTAATTGCGTGTGTTTTGTAGGCCGCAGATACCCACCGTCTATTACTTTATTGTCACTATTTTAATTGCGTGTGTTTTGTAGGCCGCAGATACCCACCGTCTATTACTTTATTGTCACTATTTTAATTGCGTGTGTTTTGTAGGCCGCAGATACCCACCGTCTCTGTTCATGAGATAAAAGCGCAGATGCGTTAACCTTGGTTTCTTATATACATGTTATTAGTGTTATAAGTTGATAAGTGTAAATCGTAATAAGGAGGCACACAACGATGAATGTCTGTTATTATTAAATGTCTACATTCGTTTCGTTTTCGTTTTAAATCGTCAAATATATTGAATTGAATTGCCCTGAACTCTGTTACAGTTGAATGATTTTGGATGATGCTATGGTAATTTATATTTACAACAGAAGCCGTTTTCTGAGACGACATTAAAATTCCATATAACCAATAAATCCATGTAATGGCACTTAGTTTATAACTTCATAACTCTAAACATGCTAAAGATCGTATCTAAACACGGCCACGGGGATCTGATTCGGGTGGAAAGACAATTTCAGGTTATCAAATGATAATTTTAAATAATATTTTCAGGCCATTATTATAAAATATGCAATCGGTCGTAAATACGGTTAAAATCAAAAACTTACATTTAAAACAACTTTAGTGAATCTATTGCGATTTTGACACCAGTTAGTAATAAAAATAAGTTATTATACGATAATAATAGTGATAAAAATAAATTATCTTATGAACTCAACACTTACTATCACAACACGCACATGTACAATATGCCTTTGTATACGCCTACTATATCACTACTGCTAGTATACAACTCACAGGGTACAACCAGTATTGTCCATTTGACAATCTGACGAAGCTTGAAAAGACGATAAGATTAGAGTACCTGGATGCTTCTATCCCTCCACTAACTTCATTCTGAGTGACAGCGAGCACATTACAGTCCTTCATATGTGCGGGGCACATCCAAGAAAATGTGTAAGGGGGGAGGTATGAACAGATGAATTCATTACTCATTGTTAGTGTGCGGAATTCTATTTGCAATATCTGGTCTGTCAGGCCGAAATTGTAAAATTTGACACACATCTTTCAGCATGTTCAGTGGATACAAATATAAAATTGAAAACATATTTAATTTGCAAGTAATGCTTACACCTCAGTGTATTGTTTGCTTAAAACATCGAACGCCTTTGTCAAATCAATTGGACTAAGTGGACGTTTTGCGAGTAATGTGGAATGTCCCTCATTGTGTGACCAGATATTGAGCGCTAGTCGTCAGCTGGTGTCTAGTCAGAGTCACGAGAAAATACTCTACAGGTCACGGGGTCAAAATATCTTTGTGTGTAGTTATCATAATCTAAATAGTGTGTACTTCTTAATCCGCGTATTATACGAGTATCACACACGCAGGCCTATACATTTATTATTGTATAATTCATGTTTTGTGCTCAATCTGATGCATAGTAGCAATGATAGTAGCAAGAATATATATTCTTGATAGTAGGCTACGTTACATTAAATATCATAGAGCAACCTTAACCTGGTAACATTTCCCAGTAGACAAGACACATGTACCATTCGGGCCAACGTCGTAGATGGTGGGCCAACATTCGTTAAGCATTGGGTAGATGTGTCGTGTTTGCTCGTTTATTATGTTTATGGTTCACCTCTGTTACAAATAATTATTTATGACAACAACACATTATTGTATAATAGGCATTCGCCTTTGTCATGTCTGTAGTCCATGATAATCACGATAGTATAATAATACTAGAGGACGCATGTTCATGATGTTAGAGTATGTGTGTGAATAAGCATTTAAATTTATAACTGCGTACATTTATCATCTTTATCCCCATTTTCATTCATTTTAGAATGTGAATCGCCACCGCAATTCTGACCTCAAAAATGACTCACTAGGCATGCTAGGTGTCCCTAAAATATAATGCTCATCGTGTTCGATTGTAAACATGGTAAAGAGCAGTCCCAAGACATTTCAGAGTGAGTAGAATAATCAACATTTCAATTTAGTTGAGATTTATCATTGAATGACGCAAATGCGCAACTCAGATCCAGTGGGAAGAAGGCATATTGTACAGAAGGGAAGTGGTTTTATTGGTTTTAATTTTGCTCTCTGGTTTGATACAACCAATTTCCTATTTGACATTAGTCGTTTATTAGTAGGTTTGAGAAAATTGTCTGTACACAATAGTCGTAATAGATGATGTCTATCATCAGTGATCATGTCTATAGATTCCTTATGTGAGTCACTTCAGTCAACTTAGGAGCCAGTGTGTCATATACTGAACAGGCTGAAGCAATAATATTATTTAGTGGACAATGACATAGGCCTAGCTATGCTATGGTTGAAAGAAAAGAGGCTGTTCTAGCATGTCTGCCACACCCCACAACGTCCTCCACCCACGACCCGCTCGATCCACATGATCCACGACCCTTCGGTTCCCTCGATCCAAAGTCGCCAGTGATATCGACTGCTTGCCATCTCAGTTGACAGACGAGATTATGCATGATACAGAAAAAATGTAAATATCCTGTTCCAGTTGCAAGTTCAAATGATTCTGCTGCTGAGACAGGATGGTCAGAACGAACCACTTGAACATGTTGAACTGATGGAGTTTGGGGTGATTGTTTGGGAGGGGCCGGGGGGGGGGGGGCAAATATCCAGGTCGTTTTCCAGGGACATGGGATGATGGTAATCAGGTGATGCTGAGGGGAGGTCATTGCGCAGGGAGATCTGTTAATGCTCAGGGTGAGGCCGTTGCGCAGGACGATGTTAATTCGCAGGAGGTGTTTGCTGCTCAGCGATATGCTAATGATCGGGGGGGGGGGGGGAGGTGGATGCGCAGGGATATGCTAATGATCAGAGGGAGGTCGATGCGCAGCGATATGCTAATGATCAGAGGGAGGTCGATGCGCTGCGATATGCTAATGATCAGAGGGAGATCGATGTGCAGCGATATGCTAATGATCAGAGGGAGGTGGATGCGCAGCGATATGCTAATGATCAGAGGGAAGTTGATGCGCAGCGATATGCTAATGATCAGAGGGAGGTTGATGCGCAGCGATATGCTAATGATCAGGTAGAGGTCGATGCGCAGCGATATGCTAATGATCAGGGGGAGGACGATGCGCAGCGATATGTTAATGATCATAGAGGTCGATGCGCAGCGATATGTTAATAATCAGGTAGAGGTCAATGCGCGGCGATATGCTAATGATCAGAGGGAGGTCGATGCGCAGCGATATGCTAATGATCAGAGAGAGGTCGAAGCGCAGCGATATGCTAATGATCAGAGGGAGGTTGATGCGCAGCGATATGCTAATGATCAGGGGGTGGTCGATGCGCAGCGATATGCTAATGATCAGAGGGAGGTTGATGCGCAGCGATATGCTAATGATCAGGGGGAGGTCGATGCGCAGCGATATGCTAATGATTAGAAGGAGGTCGATGCGCAGCGATATGCTAATGATCATGGGGAGGTCGATGCGCAGCGATATTCTAATGATCAGGTAGAGGTCGATACGCAGCGATATGCTAATGATCATGGGGAGGTCGATGCGTAGCGATATGCAAATGATCAGGGGGAGGTCGATGCGCAACGATATGCTAATGATCAGGGAGGTTGATGCGCAGCGATATGCAAATGATCAGAGGGAGGTCGATGCGCAGCGATATGCTAATGATCAGGTGGAGGTCGATGCGCAGCGATATGCTAATGATCAGAGGGAGGTCTACGCGTAGCGATATGCTAATGATCAGGTGGAGGTCGCTGCGCATAGATATGCTAATGATCAGGGGTAGGGGGGGGGGCGATGCGCAGCGATATGCTAATGATCAGGGGGAAATCGATGCGCAGCGATATGCTAATGATCAGGGGGAGGTCGATGCGCAGCGATATGCTTATGATCAGGGGGAGGTCGATGCGCAGCGATATGCTAATGATCAGGGGGAGATCGATGCGCAGTGATATGCTAATGATCAGGGGGAGGTCGATGCACAGCGATATGCTAATGATCAGGGGGAGGTCGAAGCGCAGCAATATGCTAATGATCAGAGGGAGGTCAATGCGCAGCGATATGCTAATGATCAGGTGGAGGTCGAGGCGCAGCGATATGCTAATGATCAGGATGAGGTCGCTGCGCAGGGATATGCCAATGATAATGGGGACGTCGATGCGCAACGATATGCTAATGATTAGGGAGGTCGCTGCGCAGTGATATGCTAATGATCAGGGGGAGGGCAATGCGCAGCGATATGCTAATGATCGGGGGGAGGTCGATGCGCAGCGATACGCTTATGATCAGGGGAGGTTGATGCGCAGCGATATGTTAATGATCAGGGTGGGGGGTCGATGCGCAGAGATATGCTAATGATCGGGGGAGGTCGATGCGCAGCGGTATGCTTATCACCAGGGGGAGGTCGATGCGCAGCGAAATGCTAATGATCGGGGGGAGGTCGATGCGCAGCGATATGCTTATGATCAGGGGGAGGTCGATGCGCAGCGATATGCTAATGATCAGGGAGAGGTCGATGCGCAGCGGTATGCTAATGATCGGGGGGAGGTCGATGCGCAGCGATATGCTTATGACCAGGGGGAGGTCGATGCGCAGCGATATGCTAATGATCGGGGGGAGGTCGATACGCAGCGATATGCTTATGATCAGGAGAGGTCGATGCGCAGCGATATGCTTATGACCAGGGGGAGGTCGATGCGCAGCGATATGCTAATGATCGGGAGGAGGTCGATACGCAGCGATATGCTTATGATCAAGGGAGGTCGATGCGCAGCGATATGCTAATGATCAGGGGGAGGTCGATGCGCAGGTCGCGGAGGGGAAGCTACTGCTCAGATGGAGGTAATCACATGTGGTAATTGCTCAGAAGGAAGCTGCTATTCAGGGGAAGGATATTGCTCAAGATAGTGTCGTTGCCGAAGGGGAGGCTAGTATTAACAAATTATTGAGAAGATAGCGTAGCTCAGGGGTAGCCTCAGTATTTCTGGCTCTAAAAAAAATTGGAGTCAGGCAATACGAAGATTCTGACTCCCGGGGTGTCCCCTGGATTTTTTTTTAAAAAGGCCTTAGGTGGCATCTAGTGATAGGCCTTCTAGTGGATAAGCATACATTTTAAGCTTTGAAACAACTCATTTTTCACTAACCATGCTAACGAAACACTGACAAATATCTCTGGAAATTATTTCTTTTTTTATTATTAATTTCATTATAAAATCATTGTCGTCAGAATGGGATATTTTCTCGTCAGCTGGTCAGGAGGGAAAGCTTGTCGTCCAGAAACACCGAGTCTGAGCTGTCAATAATTGTGGTGTTACATTTCTCGGGTGTTGTAATTCAGGTATTGTTAACATGGTTAGGCCCTATTCACGAGACTATCATCATATTGAGATAAGATGCTAAATGTTCGTGTAGAGGTCGAGCCTTTAATTCGCGATAACATTTTTCACAGCAGACTGCTGGGAATGAAATAGCTCTGATAGGAGGTTGTTGTTCAGGTAGATGTTTTTGCTGAGAAGAAATCAGTTGCTAATCATGCTAATCTGCTAATGAGCGGATGATATGGCTGCAGAGGCATTCGATCAGGTCGGTGCTGCTATACATGCTATACAGGTGTAGATTAAGCCACAAAGAGATGTAGGTAGGAGTTTGGTGTTCAGCGAGAGCTTCTTGCCGAGGATGAAGCAGAACTATTCAGACCATCTGATTATTATTTTAGCATATATATTCAGTTTGTGTACTTATATTTTGTATCAGTATCCATGGTACCGGTATAAAAATATGAGATAGTGATGTACTTTTACTAAATAGCTTGATTCATCGAGCTAAACTGCTAGGATATCCCATATTCTTAGGACGTCCTATAAATGACGACATATGAGATAGGCCTAGCCTAATATGCGGAAACAGAGTTGAACTGATGGTTTATTCTTCCGCTATAGGAGGATTATGTTCTTTGTCTTCTTCGTTTGTTTGTTTGTCTGTCTGTCCGTAGGCCTACATGAGATTACATGATTACTCTAAAAGAAATAAACAGATTTGAATGAAACTTTCAGAGGCCTGTGCTCGGGCCAAAGACCAATCCGATAGATTTTGTGGGTGATTCGGATAACGATCAGGATCCAGGATCCGGATTCTAATCCGGATCGCACGAATTTGCATGAAACTTTTACCAGAGGTGTACCATAGGCATGATAGGTGTAGGCATCGCGTATCGGGGCCAAGGAGAGGTCTAGATAAAATCACCAACCATTCAAATAGTTGAAATTATGATGTAGGTTCCATTCTAATAGGCCCTATGTAGGCCTACAACGTGTACAAAAGACAGCTGAGCTAAAATCAACCAATTAAATTTGGCTCACACAATTTCCTAAATCTGACTATACGTTGGCTGCCATCTTGCACAAAAGCCATATTGAATAACCTGATAACCAGGTGATAACTGAAACGCAAATTATTTGATTTTGTCCTGGGGCTGATTCTAACAACTAATCTAAATTCAGAGTTTCTCACTTTTTATCTTTATTTGTTATGTAATCATGGTAGGCCTAAATGTATGTAGGCCTAACTAGTTTCAGAACATTAGCCCTCTAAAAAAATGTCTAAAAGAAAAAAACCTTTTAAAAAAATTATGATTTCTCATTTTTAATTAAGACATTTTTAATTAATGCCTCGGTGAACATGGTAAACAGGTAGGCCTAAACATCAATTATTAAAAGACAATATTTTTTATCATGTTTATATAATGTTCTCATTTTCACCGGAACACTGTTATAATGACCGACTGCAGGAAATTGTCCTCAAAGGGTATTTTGTACACATTTTGAAAGGGGTTACGTTAATGTTTTTAAAATGTAAGCTGGTGAACCAAAGAAACAAAATGCAACAAAATCTAAGTTTTCAGAATCAGCCCCAGAACTAATTAATAAGCCTGAAATAGGCTACCGGTAGTTATTGTACTGGCACCAATAATTATCAGATTATAAGTAGGGGGGGGGGGGAGGCAATAAATCATTTACATCGGAATTGACAGTACAGAGATGTTCATTAAAAAAGACTACCTATAGGCTCCTAGAGGGGGGAGGGGGGAGGGGGGTAAGCGATGCGTTAGGCCTACGGACCATAGTCAACACAACGTTAAAAAGCGTTACGAAGGAGGGAAGGGGTGGGGGGGGGGGGGTTGGTCAAAAATCTCACAAAAAAGCGTTAAGTAGGCCTTATTGTTGAATAGCCCCAAAGCAGAGCTTCTTTTATTTAATATCATAGTTATCGCGAACACAGTCACTAGGTGGGGCTACGGCATGATGTAGCCTATGGCTATGCCATGGATATACATGTATATTATATGCAACCAATATTGAACATTGAACCAACCTGGACTCAATGCTTGGGCAGACGCGGGAGACACGGTCACACGGGTCCAACTTGGGCCTAATTCCATGTGGTCAGTCCCTGAGTGTGGAAACAATACGGGGTTCTGTTTTTTGTAGATGCACCTCGTGTTCTGATATAATTCCAGGTAAGAATTATTCCCATTGCTCAGTCATAGTGCATCCCACCACATGAACTCAGAAGCGCTTACAAACACGTACTATCAATAAGTGACAGCTGACTGTACACACAAATAGCCCTACACGCTGATGTGTATGCTATTTGTAGTTATCGAGGTAGCATCGAGGTATCAAGTACAGCACGATTCGCTATGCATACACATTTACCCAGAAAACTTCAGACACCAGACGGCGGCGAGCAGCAGACAAAGGTGAGAACCTACTTAAGGCAAACCTCTGTTAGACTATTACTTTTAACAGGCATGGCATTTGTATAGTATTTTGACTTTCCTATGAACATGATGAATGTATAATACCTGGCGCACAGTAAATGAGTAATGTTTTATTACTATTAGTCTGTATAGCCATGTGGCGCTTGGAGACCAACTCACTATAACATAAGCCTCGTAGGGCCTACTACTGAGGCCTACTGAGTGAGGCAAGCTGATACTGGCGGTATACTACAGCCTAGGCCTACTGCCGATCACAGGCCTAATGCTCTTAAAATTAATGGTAAAATCAGATGGCTTAGAATAAAATAAAATTAATATTTTACAGACTATTTCATAGCCGTCCATAATGATGAAATTATTCACTTTTGTCCACCATGATTAGGCCTACATCATGTACATGTATTATTATGCCCATGGCCTGGGTATCTGGGTATAAGTATAACTCATTCACGATTTCATCCCGGTATTTTGGATCTAATCATGTTAATACAATATTTAAGCATCTAGGCTATACCATAGGCCTATGTATACACAGTGGCGGATCCAGAATGTGCAAGAGGAGGGGGCGTAAGTCACATTTTGGCTGAAAAAAGGGGTGTTAGCTTCACTTTAATTCAAAAAATGTATGAAAATGCAATATTTTCACCAAGAACGGGGGGGCGTATACCGGGTACGCCCTATGCTGGATCCGCCACTGATACATGCTGTAGCAATCCTTGAAGTGTTTAATTAATTAATTTAATTTTCACCAACTTGAATGTGTGTCCGGTACGGCAACCCACAACAGTCGAGTGGGTGAACATTTATATTATTTATTTGTTTCATTTGAGACCACACATTTGCAAATCTTGCTGTTTAAAAATCATTTCATTCCCAATAACAAGATAATTTTACAGTGACTTGATGGGCTAATAAAGAAAAATAAAAAAGACTGCAGATGATCAATTATGACGTCATAGATTCAACCTATTTCATTCATTCATCAACAGATCTAGTAACAGTACATAAAAGTTGTGAGACTATGACCACTGATGACGTCATAAAGTAGTCTTCCATCTTTTATAGGTAGGCAGAGTTTTACAACCCACTTTATAAACATGATGAATGAGTACAAGAGTAGGCCTACTATAGGTTTTGGAGGCTAGGTGCACAAATTACGTAATGTCACAAAGTGGAAGCGAGCCTTCCCTAGGCAATGCCTATAATTTTCATATTAATATATCTCGGGCCAATTGATGAGATATCCATTAAATTTGGGGGATGATCCGGATTCAGGCCCCGGATTACTATCAATATTTGCGTCAGAGATTTGCAGTCTCTGACTGACTGACTGGCTGTTTAGTTTGTATATGCTTTCAAATTACATTTCTAAATGAATTCATATCTGACGCTAGTTTAAACATGTTAAATCAACGTCTCGTGTTTGTTGAGTTGGGTCTTTGTTCTCCTTATAGGCCTACATGTTATACAGAGAAAGACTCATTTCAGCGTCCAGAAAAATCCACGACAAGCGTCTTTTGGTTGTGGTAATATTTTGAAGTTTTAATTGTATGGAAGTCGACCCTCATCTGCAAAGAATAATTACCGGTATGTTGTTGCAAATACAGCATGGAAAGATAAGTTGATGCTAATCATGCTAATAGGTATACGTATGCTAATATGTAATTAGTAATAGGCCTATAATCTATACCTCTTTTGAGGTTATTGTTTACTGGTACAATACCATTAAGTACCCGTAGTAGGCCTACATTACCATGTCCTACCGGTACTCCCCTGTGACACATAAACTCCCCGCCCTGCTGTCTTGACAATCGGCCTGAGTGCTCTTCACCATGAGTGAATTTATGAGTGACTTTTAGGTTGATATGAGGAGAGGTCTGTCCCCGTTTAAACCCCAACCTGGATATGATTTGTTAGCATTTACAATACTAATAATAATAATAAAACTTCTATAGCGCTGATATCTCTGTTCAGTCCATTCACTGTGCTGTCTATTGTTTATACACATGATAAAATGCTTCCACAAAAAGTTCAGTTTTGATCAATGTTTTAAAGGATACAAGACAGTGTCTTCGCTCTACCAGTCTACGGATATGCTCGGGCATTCCATAAGGTGGGTGCTACCACTGCGAAAGCACGATCTCCGTAACCTTTCAGTCTGGAATGAGGTACCACTAGCTGACCAGATTCACTGGACCTAAGACTCCGTTGTGGCTTGTACGGGAAACAATGAGATATATTTTTTGCCGCGGTTGTCCCCTCCATTGATGATGTAAACTCGCTTTGCAAAGTCCCTGCACATGCAAAGTACTGCCTATGGTACTGTGCACTATAAAGAACCCTTGAAGTCATCAGGTCATTCGAAATAAGAATAGGACATAGTCCCGGCTTCGGGCTTCCGTCTGTCGCGAGACTGCCATGATTGTGCTAAAAGCGTCGTAAAGCTCTATTCACCCACTCAAATATTGTCGTCTGAGCTAAACTTAACCCTTACAGTGCGAGGATAGACTTTATTCGTCAGAATATGACGTCTGTAGACGTCATATTCTGACGACTAAAGTTTATCCCCGTAAGAGTAAAACTATTTCTAACGGTCGTAGACCCATAACATATACAGGTACAGGGCTCCAGATAACATGCGTATATGAGTAAAATACGCATGTAAAAACAGCAAATACTCATTAATAGAAAATCTGAGGAGTAATATTACTCATAAAAACTATTAAATATCCCATCAAACTAAAAAACCTCAGAAAAATGAAACGATTGTTGTATTTTTTACGTGAAGAGAACTATGTGACTATAAGAAAAAATGATGTAAATAAAGCTTTCATGTTGTTGTATGAAATATACTCCTCGTTTATTTTTTTATCATATCTCACTCCTCATCACCCATTTCAATGAGTGAAATACTCCTCAAACCAAAAAATTATCTGGAGCTCTGCAGGTACCGGTATTCAAATAAATCGGGAAGAGCTGAATAAGACATTATTGATGATTTCAAATTGAAGAAAACCCTTTGGTCTCCATGGTTTACATAAAAAATCAGCGCTGTAAGGGTTAATGAGTGCAGATAGGACCCTTTAGCTCCGAGAAGACGAAATTAAAATCTCGAATAATTATACATGTATCTCTGTTATTAATTTCCACTGCTGTCAATATTCGTGATGAAGGTGAATTATCAATGTATTCATGTTGACGGGTATTTATATAAACATGATAAACTGATAAACGTGTTATGTCACCACAGCTGGACTTAATACCGTATTATGAAACACTTAATCTGTTAATAGGCCTGTCATGCCATTTACTATAATGATCATTCATCAATAACTGAGCTCCAGTCAGATAAGGTCAATACCACAAATAAACTAGTTATCGCACAGTCTACCAAAAACCAGAATGATCATTATCTGATTATTGAAGTCAGATTTTCGCTACACGTGCAGATAAATGCAACTATCGCGCATAACCATAATTATTTAGATATTTAGCTATCATCCCAGCAAACACGAGACATTGAACCAATGTTGGTTCGATGTCGGTCCGCCGTCTACGACGTCGGCACAACATTGAACCAACATTGGTTCAATGTCTCTTGTTTGCTGGGATGTATATCTGAGGCAATTTGTGTGAGAGATAATTGATATAAATTATATACATTTGTGAAAAGGATTATCACCGAAATCAATGTGACTTAGTAGCTACTTATAAAATAGCGTATGTGGTATATCTGTTTCAGCTGTAAACTCGGTTGTGTTGTGCGGAAAATGTTTTTATTGACTCTGAGAAGATAAATACTATATTTCTAAACTGATACTAGTTATCAATAGCCACGATAGCACATACATTTTCCTAAATCGTGCTAATTCTGGTCATACAACGCGTGCTCTACATGTTTTCAACAAGTTTAAAATTAAATCAAGCGAAATTCCATGGATATTGATCGACTATGATGTGGTGGATGGTCAGTTAATTTAATAATTCAATTTGGATAATTCTCTACGAATATAAATATTTATCGGCATTTGAAGCTGGAAATTCCAACAAGCAATTCCAACATCAAATCATCAAAATGAAATAATATTGAGTGCGAACTCAACAGTGCAGTGTGATATCAAGACGAATTGTCTGTCTTTTGTCTATCAAAACATATATTTCAGAACTAAACAGTTGAGAGCTGTTTACGCGGGACAGTACTGACATTGACATCACCCGGTATTATATCAATACATTTGCCAGATGCCGTGATACCCAGCAAACGCGATGCATTGACCCAATGCTGGGTTAATGTTGGCCCGCCGTCTCCGACGCCGGCCCAACATTAACCCAGCATTGGTTCAATGTATTGTGTTTGCTGGGTATACGAGAGAATACTAATGTATCTCGTGTCTCATCACAACAATACTCAGTATCACGATCTGGATAATGTATTGATGGACGGGTAATGATCGCTGCTTACTGTACCTCCCCGTATATCAGTCTATGCACATACACATGCCACAAAGGATTTTGTGAAATGTCCTTCACACAACCACGATGTTCACAGGAAGCAGCGAGTATATTCTGTAAAATCTTGCTGATATAGATCTTGATATCACAGTACCTACTGAAGTAGATTTGTTGTAGCGAAGGACAAAGGGCACACGTGACTTACAGTCGCCCGTTCACATGGTTTAGAGGTAAATGTATAGAGTCTGTAGACGTCAGATTTTGACGTCTACATACGGTCCCCTCGCAGAAAGGGTTTATAATTAAACAAGTGCTATTGGTCGAGTTAATTATTTTGATTATTTTTCGACCAGCCAGCACTTGGCGTTTAAAATTTATGTGGCTGTGTCACCATGTGATCATATTTCTATTTAAGCTGGGCCTAGTCTTGGCACAGTTGGCATTTGTTTAATATCGATTGCTAAGACCCTATATTCACAGAACCGAAGGCGCAGGGATGATCATTGATCCAAGCAAACACGATACGTAGACACAATGTCGGCTTAATGTTGGTCCAGCGTCACAGACGCTGGACCAACATTAAACCGACCTTGTATAGATCTCCGATCGGGGAGGGGGGGGGGGGTTTTATTGATGAAGCAGTTATCTTAGATCACTTATCTTCTCAATCATGTTGTCTACTATACTTCAACCCGAGAGAACGCTACCCTGAGTAAGCGTTGCCCCGCGTTTAGTTAGAAGGTTTTCTGGAGAATAAATCGCTGGATGACTTGCTAAAATCCTTTCAGATCCACCAGACCAAGCCAGACCAAATAAGACAGATTTCAACATGTATTTGACCTTAGGCTGGTAATGTGGATGACTAATACAATGAATAACAAATGAATTGGCCCGGTCTAATAACGACCCATTATTGGCTATACGTATTAGACCTTGGCCCAACATTTCTTTGTGTAACTTTTTTTGGGCGTCCTGGCGTATTTGGGTTTTGGCTGGCTGGCGTACCCCCTTAAATACATTTATTCCGACTCACTGGATCACTGATATTAGACATGTCGGGGGTGAGTGTAGGGTACGATTTTCATATTTCTTTGAGATATTATGCTTGAATCAGTGATCAGGCGATGAACTGCATGGTGTACATGGTGTAGTGAAATGTCGAAATATGTTAAAATTTAGTATCCCCTACCTATCGGGATGCTTGTAGTGTTTAGCATTTTTCCGCGGCGGCACCTGCGCCGGCATATCTAGCTCCTAGACAAAGAGTTACCTGATGTATTTTGTTTATTTTTCACACATATGACATATGTGCCTTGGAAATTCTCACCATGTATTTTTGCACAGAGCCAAACACGGCCGTTTTCCAAGATGGCGACAGAAAAAGCTTGTGGTAGCGATATCTTATGAACCATTGTTTGAATCACATGCAAATTTGATATGGTGATTCTCTAGGTATTTATTATCATCCAATTACCTTCTGAGAAAAATCCATTAAAATCAAAATGGCTGACGGCAGACATCTTGGAAGCAAGTTTTAAGAAATGGCGTATTTGCATTTTTGTTTTGGGGGGGGGATTATTTTATTAAATGATCTGATTGACTGTTGAGGTGAGTCCATTTGAAATTGACGAAATCCATCTTGTTATTATTTTGACAATTAATGTTTATTAATTATAGCTGAACATAAGGATGTTTTTATTGGGTTCGTGCCGGAAACAATCGCACCTAGTTAAATCAATGTTCTCCCACATAACCATGATAACTAAGCGGTTTTTTTAAACAATAGTACGTGTGAGTTTGGTTTTATCGTAATTTATATATTTATTTGTTGTTTCTTTCTCTGAATTGATTGCTGTGCAAACAGACGGCAGTATGGGTCTAAAATTGTGCTGGTCCTATTAAATCAAGGTTATATCAATGCTGGGCCAATGTTTGTTAAGTTGGCCCACTATTGACCAATGTTCGTCAGCTCTCACAATGATATGGTCGACAAGTTGTCCTCATGAGTCGGATCAACTCGTGTCAATCCCTCCGAAGCAAACATGACAGATTGACCATGTTGACCCAATACTGGTTTAATGTTGGCACAGCGTCATAGACGCTGTTCCAACATTAAACCAACACTGTCAAAATATGTTTGATATGTTTGCTCACAGCTACTCCCATGGTGTTCACACATCATCTACTCCACCCAGCGAACACGAGACGTCGAGCCAATGTTGTTTTAACGTTGGGCCAGCGTCGCAGACGATGGCCCAACATTAAAACAACATTTTCTCAGCGGCTCGTGTTTGCTGGGCACTGTCTGGGTTCATTTATTCAGTTGAGCTGTACACATCTGCTGTACATCTACATCATTATACATGTTATACATGTACCTACAACAAGTTCCCTGCACACTGTGAGATGTACATGTATCTATAAGGCATATATACGTCAGATGAGGGCTCTGCGTTGAAGTGATAATATCAATTCACTATTTTCATTTAGACGGTTCCCGATTCCTCTTTTAACTGATTACACAGTACCTGAGGTATTTCACATTTTGAGTGGTAAGTTGATAAAAAATATATCTTTTTAAAAACATACTTGTGTTGTATTATGTTTTTTTTCACAACCATGCTAGATGTGCTATCGCGTTTGCTGAACACGGCATAATCACTTGAATTACAGATAAAGTTAACATGGTTTACATGGTTAATCTGTACACATTATCAACATGATCAAGATACGACTTTTAAGTATGTACAAATCTCCATTCTTCTTACATACAAGTCATATCGTCTTATAAATACTGGAAAATTACAGAGCATATATATATATATATATATATTTATTATTTTGTAAAATTACTGCAAATTATTACTCAATCTTGTAAACTGTGTCTATCATGTATAGTGAGTACATTATACTATAGTCTACATACATCATTACATATTTCCTTATAATTTTAGTAAAGATAGCAATATGGCAGGTTTCTTCAGATGTAAGGAAAGCCTGATCTTGACAATCCAAACAATGCAGTCGTCACCCTCACCAAGGAACCTCCCCAAGAGAGGTCATCGCTTCCGAGAGGCCACATTTCCAATGCCCCGATGTGCAGTAGCTTATTCATTCACATTGACCTCTCACCGAATGCCAACCATGTAAATAAATAAGGCCACATTTCCATTGGTGACTGAGTAGTCCACTAAGTGGGGGACTACTGTAATCATATCCTCGCATTCGCTATGTTCCACAGCACCTGGAGAGCAGTTCCGATATATTTCAGGCTTGCAGGCTTTATTTCTGCTATAATCCAATCCTGCAAGAGATGATCGGAAGAAGATAGAAATTAATAGTTCAATGAAAAAATAATATGAAATGGTGGGAAGGATTGCTCAGACTTCTATTTTATATATTTCTTTATTCACCGGTTGACAAAAATTGTGAAAAGTGTTTTGTTTCGTGTTTTTCTATGAATGACAAATGCACAATAAGCTATGTGGTCCTGACGTATATATAGAGAGGGACATGGCGGAATGGTTAGAGCGTGGCGCTCTGCCGATGTCGCTGCCTGCCGTGCGGTTTCGAATCCCGCTTGGTGCAGGATTTTCAGAGATTATGTTTCTCCCCTCTCAATCTTGGGACATTGTTAAGATGGTGTGCCCTTGGGCAAGACACTTCATCCTCAAATGCTTCACTTGACTCAGGTGAAAATGAGTACCTGATAGGACAGAGATGGCAGTGTGTACGATAAGTTCAATGCGCCGAAACGGCTGCAGGTCTGTATGCTCCCCGGGGAGTTGAAATGGCACATGAATAAACAGGTCCAGTGAGCAGGGGGTAAAATGTAAAGTCCGATGATAGGTCTTCAGACTTGATAGCAGACTTTAAAAAACCTTTACCTTTACCTTTACCTTTATTTAAGTCGTTTGCTACAAACGTGGATACGTCTCCTTTTACACGCATCCGCATCCAGTGCAGATCCGCATACGCATCCGCATGTCTATCCGCAATCCGTGTATCCATACAGATTTCATTGTAAGAAAGATCTGTTGCAGACACGATATGTATACGAGTGCACACTTTATCCACGCTGCACAACTTAGCAGTTCTACAATGGCAGTGGTCAACAAAGAATTGAGATATTTTGCCAACCCTCCACACCAATTCATAAAAAAATCATAACAAAAGTTATGTAACTCTCTCTCACCCCTAGCCCCTCCCTCCAGCTAACTTTGGACGCCGTGAAGATCATGTAAAGGCGACTCGCCATCCATTTCTGTTATTTTCAGGGCCTTCGCAATGCTTGTCCATATTCACTGTTTAACAGAATCCGAATGGTCAGCCGAGGTTGGATCGTAGAGACACACCTAGCGACGAGCCAGTTCTATAAGCTCTTCCAATTTAACTGCCGATATTTTGTTATTTTCCCCCATTTCCTATCTTTTTCTAATATTAGAAATGACTACACTGGAAAAAGAACACGTGGGGGCCCCGGGGACGCGGCAGGGATTGTACATTAATTTTAGTTTACGATCAGTATATATAGCAGACCATGTGTCCAATACATGTGGTGTACTTTTTAATGAACTGGGGGTGTACATGGACAACAACATAATGTGAGTGTATGTGAGGTGTATGATCCGCATTTAAGAAATTGTGCGGATGAATCGCTCCTTGGATCGATTCATCCGCACATTGATTCGCATGTGTGGAGGTTACGGACAGGATGCGTAGATGTTGCGTGTGCATGGAGACAGGTCAGCACGATTTAGGGGATACTGATTTCTTTTTTCCGTTGCGTATGCAAACCGGATGCAAGTAACAAGTAACAAGTAATTTATTTCTGATGACCTTTCATAAAGGTAAGACAGAGGTAGGATGCGGATGCGTGTAAAAGGAGACGTAGCTTAAGCTGTCTGGTTCTGACTTGAACAAAACGACCTTATCCGACGTCTAAAAATTACACCGTCCCTTGCATAATACCACCCCGAGTGGCTGGTCTCATACGACGACCAGTAGTCACGTTGTTTAGACGTCTTTTCCACTAGTGTTTGCCCGGGTACAAGATGAGCAAATATGTTGTTTGTGTCAGAAACTACGCAAAACTATACGCAGCAAGATGAGTCCATTATGACTATTCACACTACACACAAGCGCCTCTTCCTTACAAAAAACAACTAAATTAGTCTCCTCTTTTGGTCCGACGTTGACTAGTACTATTCTACAAAATTTGCCATCAGGAAATTGCCACCCCCATCCCCCCTATTTACAAGTAACCCTCATAACTACACGCAACATCTCAATCATAAATAATAACAGCTACAGATACAGAAGATTCAGCACATCAACACACACATACAAATACAGCTACTTCCCACGAACAATCACAGACTGGAATTCACTCCCACCCAGTCTGTATGCGACTACAACCGTGCAGGTCTTCAAAACTGTTCAAGGCTTGCCCGGCATCTCCCCAGCCTGTCATTCAAATGTGAACCCCACTGGATCATGTGTATATAACTACTGAGGCACACTATCCACTGTTAATAGGTAAATGAATCTCTGTGCTGCACTGCAAATGTCAGCTTCTTTTATCACGGTGCAGCCTCCTCGTATCTGGCCATAATCTTCGGGCGGATTGCCAGTGGCGTACCCTGGTTCCTCCGCTCAACTGCGGTGCTAATGCAGCTCTAGCATTAGTGCTGTAGGCTGTGATAGCCTTAAATAACCGGCACGTGGGATGAATGGAGTTACCCAGAGGGAGTTATCCTTCCTATTGTTACTCTGGGGACTATCCGACCCGAGGATAGCGGAGCTGCGCGAAATGCCATGGAGTTTTAGCATTAAATTGCACAGCGAAACCCAAGTCTCCGGCCGTCTGGGCATGGCCGGGGGTAGATCTACTAGACATGCCCAGAACACCTTATCAGGCGAGCGAAGGAAAACGCTCTCAATAACCCACTATGCCCTATCACCCCCACCCTCACATCATCATCTGTACATCATTCATCTCATCAATTGACTACAACGTTTTTATCGTATTACAATGTCACTTAAAAGACCATTTGTGCCGAAAAGTGACGTAAAGCAACGATTTACTACTACTACTACTTTTATCACGGGGTCACTCGTGATCATAATCATGATAATGCCATTGGGGACGATCAAAATAAAATAATAAAGTCATAAATCAGATGTGAATAAAGTATTAATAAGTATTATAAAGTATTATAATATTAATAAGTATTATAAAGTATTAATAAGTTGATATCATTTACACTTTGTATGGAAATATCATTACAATAATTTGTATATGCATCCTAAATAAGAACCACACTCATTCACTGCCATGTTTTTCAAATAAAGTAGTGGAGCGGGATGGCTCTGAGGGGTGTTGGAAGGTCATCTTTAAAACAATAAAATCATATTTTAGTCCTATTATAAGCTATAATCATGATAATACTGTCTTTTTTTTCAAAGGTCCATATCCTATTTTTCTATTTTTTTGGGACCAGTCCACAATTGGCAATTGATTGACGGCCTGATCTCGTGTGCTGCGCTATCCGACGCATTATCACAAGTCATGCTGTCGTCAGCTAGGTTTTCTTATGACCATGATTACTTTCATTGAATGAGATCCAGCACGAAATGTTGACACCATGCTGGATTAACGTTGGTCTACCGTCTCTGACGCTGGCCCAACGTACGTTCTTTCCGTTTTTTGGATGGCATATATGTACATGGAACATCTCGTGATACGAGCCTGTGACCCGAGCCTGTGACCCACACTGCTAATGAACATGATGCATTCTTATGAATACAATAATACTGCGACTCTGTAAAAAACCCATTACCTTAGCCTTGTACATGCAGATAGATGTAGTAGTGTACCAACTGGGTAATAACGGTGTTTGCAGGTTTAACCTGCAACAACTGCCATGCATAGATTGCTGAACACCTTTTACTGCTGGGGCCCAATTCACTAAACATGTTAACTTCGATCTGATCTCAACCTTATCTTATTTCCATTAGTATGATCAAAAAAGTAACTTCTAACCCTTTGACTGCCAAATTATTCAATTTGAATTTTCACCCACTTGAAGTTGTGTCTCGCTGACGCGAGCCACAACTTCAAGTGAGTGAAAATTATTCAGATTTGACAAAATGGAGGTCAACTCTTTTCAAATCTTGCTGGTTGATGTCACATTTTATCTTGAACATATTTAAAATGTGGTACTTAGTGTGCTAAAAAAAATGAAAACCCGAACATATGCGGCACCGGCGGTTAAAGGGTTAAAGACATAATTATTATTTAATATAATACTGTATGCCTTTACAATTAATAAAATTATTATCTGATAGAAGTACAGTTAATCCAATAATTCGATCTGTGAGAATATCTCCATTTCAGAAATGTAAATATTTTAAAATCATTTTGAGCTGCAAATTGCGTTGACCATTCCATCTTCAGGTGAATGAAAAATACTAAATATTGATAATATTATCAGGAACTGTTTAGCAGCTGCATCTCGTGGATTAATTTTCTGATGTCGTTGCTTAAATGGGCGTATGTGGTAATTTTGGTTTACTCTGTAACATGTGTAAACTCGCTAAAAAAGAGTGCACACATAATCTGATAATATGTATCCAAGCAAGAGGTGGGATTGTATATCATGTATAGTGCTCACAGTTCATCGGAAGACCTGTTGTGTATACTATAGCTATACTATACCATATACTCCAAATATGGATGTCAACTACTCCAACATTAACAACAATCAAAGCAATGCGGAAATTCTGAAATTAAAAAAAAACAATTGTGTCACTGCGCCAAAATCTGGGAGAGAGCAACAACAAGCTGCAATCACAAACAATAAAAAACGAGAAATTAATATCTGAATTAAAAACATTACGAGGCCAAATCTCAAAGCGCAAAAAAGAATCAGTGAAGCTGTTAAAAGCAACAGATACATTATTAAAAGAATTAACCTGCAAACAGAACTAAGTGAAATAAGACAATTCATGGATGAGCAAAGCAAACAAACCTGCCAAGCTACAACCTTAAATGAAGAGAGTGTAAGTAGTGATGAGGTGGGTGTATGGGAGTATGCCCATCGAAACCGTAAAAACAAACGAAGATGTAGACCTGTGATGTACAGTAATACTAGTAGTGATGCCAGCAGTATCAGTAGCAGCAATAGTAGCAGTAGTAGTAGTGGTAGCAACAATAGCACTGATAGTAGCACCGTTAGTAGAAACCATAGTGGCGGTGGTAGACCTAAAACTAGCAGCCATCAGAAAAATGAACGTCCACAAAGAAGAACTATGATCACCGAAAATCAACCTGACAATAGTACCACCACCGCAAATAATAGGCGTGACAAATGTACAAAAAAACGTTGCGATAATAGTGATAACAAGAAAGAAACTCCCGACGCCACAACCATGCAGGACAGAACTATGAAAAACAAATGTGTAATAGGTGACTCTAACATGCGTGGATTAGCCACACAATTAAAATCCAAACTGACAAATCCGGAGTCGGTATGTGTATACAAAACTTCGGGTATGAAAATAGCACACTTAACTACCCAACTACCAGGATATGTAAATGAGGATACAGAGGCTGTAATAATCCATCTTGTAATCCAAGTACTATTGATTATATGATACTAAGAGAATATTATATGATCAGTAAATTTAACGTTCTACCGAAATTAGTAGAATCGGATCATTGTCCTATAAACTTCCATATTCTCAATTCAAATTTGAAAGAATCAAGCTCTGCAGAAATGAACATACGTGTTAATGACTCATCACCATGTTACGATGTTTATCTATGGCAAGATGAAAAAATTACCAAGCATCTCTTCGAAATGAACAGACATGTATTGCGTTTGAAGAAATGCTGTGTGCCGCAGCTGAAGGTTGTAGTAGCGATAATCTATGTGATATTTTCAATGGTATGCTAGAAAATGCAATATCCCCATTATTTCTAAAGTAGCAGCATAAATCAAATTGTAAGAAAAACATAAAAAATAACTTTCCTTCCAACCCTTGGTATGATAAAGAATGTAAGTCTCTAAAACATGTTTTAAGTAATATTGCTAAAGATAAGAAGTTTAACACACGTCAAGGTGAATATAATATAATGATACGCCAATATAAACAATTAATCCAGAAAAAGAAAAGACACTACCAACAAGTCAAACTTAGTCAGCTTGAAAATATGAGAACAAAAGATCCAAATTCCTTCTGGAAATTTTGGAAATCTTTAAAACCTAGAAATTCAACCAAAGGTCCTCCTACCCTGTCACAATTTGTGAAATATTTCGAAGAACAAGTCTACGCTCCTCATGTCGACTATTTTAACTACGATTACATTAATGATATAATGAAGCTAGTTAAATAATCTCCAAATGATATTAATGAGAAGGTAGAAAATGGACAATCCGATTTGTTACAGTTCTTAAACAGCCCCATAACTATAGACGAAATTCAAAAAGCAATTAGAAAGTCGGTAAATTGTCACCTGTTATTGCATTCAAGTTTTTTGATTGTCAAATGATATATGGTATACCGGTGATAGTGTTATTGATTTGGAAAAAATACATCTAAAATTTATTAAATCAACGCTGGGAGTTAAAAAGCAAACACCCACTCCTGCAATTTATGGTGACACAGGACGGTTTCCATTGATTATCAGACAACATATTAAAGCTGTAAAATATTGGTGTAGAATTCTAGAGCTATCTCAGAACCACCCTGTCAGAAATGCCTACAATATGCTACTAGAGCTAGATGGCACTGGATTCACTTCACAAACTGGTGCTCGCGTATTTGGTCTGTCCTTGAACTAACCGGGCTAGACCAAGCTTGGGAGACGCAGCACATCGGCAATACAAATAAATTCATGCTTTCCTTTAAAGATTCAATTGTTAGAATATTTACACAGCGGTGGAGATAAGATATGAAGAGTTCAAGTAAGCTGCGCACATATTCATTACTGAAAAAATCTTTGTGTGTGGAACCATACATCTTAAACATAAAGGGGAACCACCTCATAACAGCAATGGCGAGATGTAGAATGAGCTCACATGATTTAAAAATAGAGAGAGGACGATACAATAATCCAATAACTCCAATAAACCAACGAATATGCACAAGGTGTGAATCAAACGAAATTGACGACGAAATACATCTTCTTTCTGCTGTAATGCCATGAACAATGAACGCGAAATCTTGCTTAATTCTGTAGCCGGAATTATCAATATGCAACCAACAAATGATATGTTTCTACGAATTATGACTATCTAGAGACATAACAGGGGTGAAGTCGCTAGCAAAATTTATCTATGGTTGTTTTAAACAAATTAAGGGTTAAAAATATTGAGTATGATAATGTAAATTCATATTCAAACTGAAATATTTTGTATGTGTGTCGTGCCGTGCGTGACTAGCATGATTAATTTTTATCATCATGATCGTGATTATGTGTCATTATTATAGTTATAACGTTTCATTTTTATGTAGAACAATCACAAGTCACCTGTTGCTATTTTATCCATATTATCATGCCTTTATGATCTGACTTCGGTATTACCACATATCAGGACGGCTGTTGCTCTCGGATCTTATTATTTGGCTTTTTAGGGCCGGTTAGGGACGTTCCGTCGCCTTTGTTATCAGACGAGGTGGGGTTTTATGGAGGATTTTAGAGTTGCTAAGTCAACTGATTTTCTTTATGAGGTCGGGAATGTTTTTCTTCGATTGTAACTCCAAGTATCTGGTACTAACTAAGTCGTGAGTGAAATGGTATGAACTAAGCAATATAGTGAATTAAAATAATCTGTAATGTTTTTGTGCGAGGGCCATATAGATAATAAATTACTAGTTAATTAAACAAACTTTATTGCTATTGTGTGAGTGCCATGCACTGCGAGAATAGCACGCATAATTATTATCCGTAATTTTTATTGTTATTACACCACTAAATCTGCAACACTCGATAATATGGATGGTTCTGATGCTATACTTTGTTGGCAGTCGACGAACCACCATGTCCGACTTTTATTAGTATGTATATATTGTGTTTCTGTAGTATTACTGTTATTACGTAGTTAAGTTTGCAACACTACCTGTGTCGCGGATTGTCATATTGATTGTACTTGTATAATATAATATTTGATTTTTAAAAAATATCGTGAAATTGTTAACATTGTCTTAATACATTCTCCAATTACTGTAGCTTAATTATGCACTTGTATATATTTTAGGTTTCTACGCTTTCCAGAGTGTCTTTTTTGCTACTAAGTATATAATTAGCATGTCATACATAGTAGCTATTTTATCTCTGGTTTTGGTGCGGGAAACAAAATGATAGACCCTATGTTACCCTGGCAATTCCTTTCAATTTTATTTTAAGTATATACCCAGTGTTTCTTATGGCAATGCCTGTTAGCATGATTTTAGTTATGTATGTCATACTATGTATATTGTCATATGATTTTAACAAATTAACAATGTTGTATATACATGTACATATCTCTCTCTTATTTCTATGACGAATAAGTCTGGATTGACTCTTTTTCTGTCAATGAAATATATGTCTGTCTGTATCAGTTGTGTATAGCAAAAATACGGCTATTATCTTCCTGGAATAATTTGTAGCGCTATTTATAGAGATATTTTCATGCACGACATCAGACTACGCTCATGCACGAACCCACCGAACAAACACGTAACTTAGACCCAATGTTGTTTTATGCTGGTCCATCGTCTACGACGCTGGCCTAACATCAAGCCATCATTGGCCAATGGGTCAACATATAGTCTTCGTCGTTTATATTATACCAGTCCGCAAAGTGGCTGTGAGCATTTAGTTTTACGGTACCATCTTGACTTGATATTGAGTGCTTTGAATTTCCTTAATTGAGACGTAAGATAAGGGGGTCGACCGCTGGTCGTGTTTAAACACCCTAGATACAAAAGCAAATACGCCTGGTGCCTTAACTCTTACAGCGCGGGGATCGACATTAGTCGTCCGAATCTGACGTCTGTAGACGTCAGATTCTGACGTCTAAAGTCGATCCCCGCACTGTAAGAGTGAAAATATTTCTAATGGCCGTAGACCCATAACAATGAATCAGAAAGAGCTAACTAAGACATTTATCAGTTTATGATGATTTCAAATTGAATAAAACGATATGAACTCCATGATTTATACAAAATTTATTCAGCGTTGTAAGCAGGTAAGGGTTAATGCTAAACCTTAAGCGCTAGTCGCGGCTATTGACGTTTTTTGAAAAAATAGTGGAATAAATCCGCCCCCAGTGACACACATTAGCGACAAGTACTCTACAAATACAAGATTTAATCTGGATAATTATGTTCGGACCCCCCCTGCTCTTTTTGACTGGCTTCTCTCTCAGATTTCAGTATCCGCCCCTGAAATATCACAATTTTTCACCCACTTAAAGTTGTGGGTCGCGTTAGCATGGTTATCGAGTGAAAAATAATAATTTTTACAAATCAGTGGCGGGTCCACCAATAACGGACGGAGGGTGCCGCCTTTTGACTGCGACCCCCCCCCCCCCCTCTGGATCCGCACTGAAAATTGCTTACGTATTATATAATATGCAGAGAAAGGGTTCAACGTGACTGAACGTCTGATCGCTGGCCCGTCATCAGTCCAACATTGCCAATTATCATGACTATTGACCTTGTATTTTGCAGTCTCCCACGTAATCAGTACTGCAGCAGTATTGGTTCATGTAAGTGGTGGTAATAACTGAATAAGGTGAAACGGTGTATTGATTAGCCATCAGATACTAGTGAGTCATGGTTATTAGTGAAGTATAGACCTCTGGCCACCTATGCTGCCGTGCAAAGCCAAAAGGCAGTATCTGCTTACTCTATAAGTAAGCAGATACTGCCTATTGGCTTCGCAGAGCTCGGTTGTATGTACATGTACCATTCATTATACATGTTATATAGATGCCAGATAAGGTAGGATCACAACACTGCCATTTGGGGATGTGTGGTGTGACGACATAGGAGAAAACTGGATTTATTTAGCTTCTCATTAGCAAGTATAGCCTTGAATATTATCATGATTATTTTGTAAACGTGTTATTTTATTCAGAATATTCCTGTTCACATGCACAACCAGTATAATATCTGCAACAGCGAGAAGACATTATAATTATTTTGTCATCCTAAAGGTGTAAGCCTAACAAGCGAAAATCAATGTTATTATTGGTGATTCTAAAAGTAACATCAATTTCGTGTTGCAGTTGTAGAGATTTTGATGCAGTAATCAGGTAATCATCCAAATGGTTTCTGTTCATCATATCATTAAGTTTTCGTTCGTTGGTAAAGACTTCATTATAATAAACAACAATAAATGCGTTGATTGATGTCGCGTGCTGTATATATTATTGCTATACAGTAGTCATGGAAATGTCCCAGCAAACACTAGACATTGAACCAATGCTGGGTCATTGTTGGGCCGACGTCGTAGACGACGGGCCAACATTGCCCCAATATTGGTTCAATGTCTGGTGTTTGCTGGGATATGGCATGGTCAAGGTACAGTTTATGGTATAGTGCTATGTAAAACCTGGAGACAGTAACTTTTACTTGAAAAGTAAGCAGTTACCATGGTTACTGGTGCTACTATATTTCATTGTTTTGCACGACAGCATACATCATGTACATCGATGTGTATAGTTATGTCTGCTTTCATACTCTGATATCCGCGTATTTTTATGAATATGCGAAATAATTACAACCACCATGGCAAGAGTGTATACATGTATTTTGTTTAGTGCAATGCGTCCATGTGTGTATCGACCCCTTCTAGCAAACACAATACAATATGGTGGAGCGCGCAGCGCGTCGCCACCATGCACGGAATTAACCTCGATAATAATTATTTGTACACTTTGAATAAAAATATGCCAATTTTCTCAACACAATACGTTCACCCCAATGTCGTTTTAATATGGGTCCACCGTCTGCGACGCTGGCCCAAAATTAAACCAACATTGGGTCAATGTCTCGTGTTTGCTGTGAGCTGGCAGCGAGCGCCGCTCAAATAAGTGTCACATACAACACTTCTTGGGGTCGTTATATCACGTTAACCCTTGAAGCCCTGAATTAAATAATTTAAATTTTCAATCTATCAATTGTGTACACTTTGATTACAAATATATGCCAATTTTGTTAATTTAATGCACATTCCTCTTACAAATTTTCGTTGTTAGAAGGAAAAACAGAAGGACTGAAAATGGCCACACATGCGATTAGCATTTTAACCCTTGAGGCGCTGAATTTTTTATGAAAAACTATGGAGACCAAAGGGTGTTTTCATTTCGAAATCATCATAACTGTCTTATTTAGCTCTAAACGACTAAACATGCTAAAGTTGATCCCGGCGCTGTAAGGGTTAAGTGCTAACCCTTTGCCTGCTAATCACGACAATAGTCGTTTTTAACCAGTTTTATTATCTTATTAAGCCACTGTTGTTGGGAATGAAATGTTTAAACATCAAAATTTGTGAATGTTTGGTCCCAAATTAAATAAATATGAATAATTTCAACCACTGAGGTTGTGGATCGCGGTAGCGAGACACAACCTCAAGTGGTTGAAAATAAATAAATTAACTTAGCAGGATCTTTAATGGGAGTACCCATTTACTGATTACCATTTTCCCATTATGAGAACATGGTGAACATGTATGCTGACCTTACTCATGTTACTGTATACTGTTTGATTTTTGCACCACATAAACATGATAAAGGCGGCACCGATGACTATTTGTCTTTAGCTGTGGCTCCTAACCTGGAGATACCTGGTTCGAATCCCGGTCTGGTCTGATTTTATTTGGTCACCGTGGCTGCCCAGCAAACACAAAACTTTTGGAACAACGTTTTTATCGTATTACAATGTCCCTTAAACAGTTAAAAGACATTTTGTGACGAAAAGTGACTTAAAGCAATGATTTACTAAGTCCCAACTACAAAACATTTGGATAGCATTAATTTTGTACAAGGTCGGCCCAACGTCTTCAACATCAGTCCAACATTGCACAAATGTTATACAAATGTTTTGTGTTGACTGGTTGTGCTCAAATTGTGCTCTAAACTGTAAAAAGGACTGGAATGCATAGTTCGGTCCGCTATACACGAGCCTTGAATTTGGCGTTGTTCCAACTTCTGTTGCGATTTTGCTGTGATATAAAGCAATGCACTCACTCACTCACTCACTCACTCACTCACTCACTCACTCACTCACTCACTCACTCACTCACTCACTCACTCACTCACTCACTCACTCACTCACTCACTCACTCACTCACTCACTCACTCACTCACTCACTCACTCACTCACTCACTCACTCACTCACTCACTCACTGCAGTAGATAAGAACATTTTTGATCAAGCAATACTAAATGTTTTGTTTTATTGCTATGTTTGACAGAGGCTGGATGCAGTCACACTAGACGACACCCATCCGTGACAGACACGTTGTGATGGCAACGCGATGTTTGGATCTTGACGAAGCCGTGACCAAATGGGGGGCAGAACATTTAGGGGCGGGGTTCGTGGTCGAGAAACTGGACTTCTACAAGGTGAAAGTTCAGCAGCTGGCCGTCACCTACCAAAGCGGCAGCACTGAGGGCGGCGGAGGGTCGGACTGGTTCCTGGACAAGGTGGTCCAGCACGAGGACTATGACAATCCGGACGCCCTGCCCATCACCTGGCAATACTCAGAACAGATCCAGTTCCAGTCGCGGGCCACCTGGCAGCTGCTCAGGGGAATCCGCTCCTCCCTGCTGCCCCTGCCCAAGATCACGGTGGAGTTCCCGGTGGCCGAGGAGGGCTCGCGCCCCCTGCAGGTGAGCTTTGACAACTGCCAGCCAGACCAGAGCTTGAAGACGGCGGAGAAGCAGAGCATGTATCACCTGAAGAACTACGTGACTGTGCAGCCCTGGTCCACGACGAGGGCGCGAGCCGTGCTGCACACGTGTCACCTCCATAACGCCATGTTCGCCACTGATCTCACCATGTGCGGCTCGGTGAAGATCACAGGCCACAAGAAGAGAAAGAACTGGCAGAAACAGGAGATCTCCGCGTCCATCGAGGACATCCTGCACGACAATCCCAGCTTTCAGACGGTGACGCTACGACCTGAGAGGGGTGGTGATGACGCCCAGCCCGGGGAACCTCCGGGGAGGAGGGTGTGCTACAGGCTGGAGGGGGTCTGTACCGGGGAGGTGGCGCTGTCAGCGGATATAGACCTCAGTCATCTACAAACACAAGTCTGATACCAACCAGCCCGAGAGAGGGTGCGTCCACTGGGCACACGACGTTGTTACGACGTTGAATCAACGTCAATGACGTTGATTCAACGTCGTAACAGCGTCGTGTGCACAGTGAGCGACTACTGTACTCTGATTCAAAGTCAAAAGCTGGTAACAGCTTACTTGAAAAGTAGGCAGTTACTGCATTTTGACATTGAACAACAGTAATCTACAAACACATGTGTGTGATTAGTGACCATATTATTACTACACTGTAATGCAAAGCCAAAAGACAGTAACTGCTTACTTGCTTTTTGGTTTTGAACCACCTCTGGTAACTAGCTGTGCGCTGGTTATGTTTGTGGATAGTGTGCAGTGCTACCCTGGTGTAGACTGGTGGAAGTGTGCACTATAAACAGATAAAGAAACCTTGGAAGTCGTTTGATATCGCTTCCTTCTGTTGCGATAATACCAAGAATGTGCCGAAACCTACATAATAAAATAGTTGACCTTTACCAGCAACACCAATTCAAAACTACTAAATATAACGCACAACGTTATCCTGACTTTTGGTTCGACACGTTTTTTTGTCTAACTATCTAATATAAGACGTTGGTCCAAAATGCAGGAAGTCATTGGGCTAGCTTACGGGATAAAATAATTATTGTCACATCAAATACTGATTCAACGTGCATTTTTTGTCTGAGAATGTCTTTCTAACTTGAGCATGTTGAGCAGCGTTAAATATTATTTGCATGTGTGTGAATTTTGTTCTGTCCATGCAGTGTTCAGCACCGGCCGCGATATCGCGTAAATTACGCACTTAGAGGTCAAACGTCTCCTTTCTCCAGGGCAGTGAGATGTCCCCACCTATTTCTTGTCTGTGCTGAACACTGCACATGTATTAAATTCCATGTATCAATAGGCCCTTTGAAACAGTGGTCTTGACCTAATGTTTTCTTGCAAACTACATGTCAAGTCTGACGGGCGGGGGCCCTAGGGTAGTGGTTAGCACCGCTGCCTTTCACGCCAGAGTTCGGGGTTCGGTTCCCAGTCTCGGCGGTTTGAAAGAAACAAATAATGTTAATTCCCCATCCAAGTGTGAAAGTCAGTATTGTGGGGAGCCTCCGTGACCGAGAGGTAGCGTGCTCGGCCTCAGACCGCCAGGGCTCGAATTTCGTATCCTGTGTCTGGAGGACAGTGTCATCTCAATCATCTCACCATCCTCAGGAGGTTCTCCTGGCCCAGTTTAGTCTATATGTGCACAAAGGTGGCCTAAAGCCCGATTCATGTCAAGTCTGACATTTCAGCTAGCTTCCAATAACAGACTGGTTTATAACCTTCTACCTGTCTACCAGCAAGTATTTTCCAAGCAAACACACATATCATCCTGTGTTATTACAGCTGGTTTACTATGTAGAACGTTATGCCAGCATTAATTCAACATTGAATCCACGCCATGTGTTTACTGCCAGCATTATGCTCAATTTATATATGGTGTACAGACAGCTAATATCATAATTTTGTCATTAGTGCCAATCCTAAAGATCCATTCTCCTCGAATCCTAAGAATATTTAAATTCATGACGATTTCACGTGTTTTGACCACGTGTATTGGTCTTTTGGCCGTAGCAGGTTATTTACAATATCAAGGGCAATATTTTTCCTAGTCATCTTCGAATTAGTTGGAGCAAAATCAGTTCAAACTCGTTAACCCTTTAACAAATTTTAAACCGCTAAATTAAATATTTCAAATTGTCACCCACTTGAAGTTGTGTCTCGCTACCGCGACCCACAACTTCAATTGCGTGACAATTGCTCATATTTTTTTTAATTTGAGGCCATACATTTGCATATATCTTGATGTTTAAACACACATTTTATTCTCAATAGCCATGATAACTGTGATTTAACCTGGTAAGAAAACAGAATAAAAACGATTATATTCATAATTGAAGAGATTCTATAATGTAATCAAACATATCACATATCTCGTGGATATGAAAGGGTGTATCTGCCACTTTACAAAGTGGCAGATACACCATCTCATATCCAAAGAGACTATATCTTGTGGATGGCGATGATGAACGATTGGGGGTGGGGTGATCCCAATAAACACGAACCATTCACCCAATGTCGTTTCAATAACAAATATTTATCACATCATCGCTAGAACATTGGGTCAATGTCTGGTGCTTGTTGCGTAAAAGTGATACTCATGAATGTAACATTGCATAATAACTGATCGTCACTGGAGGTTTGGTTTTCCGCTCTCCTAGCGAAGAATAGACTTCGAGCCAATGTTGGTTTAATGATGGGCCACCGTCGCAGACGTTGGAAGCACCATCAAAGCAACGTGTTACAATGCCTTGTGTTTACTGGGGAAAGCAGTTTAATAGTACTGCTGTGCAAAGCCAAAAGGCAGTATCTGCTTACTTTACTAGTAAGCAGATACTGCCTTTTGGCTTTGCACGGCAGAGTAGGTCATGATGTACTCTGACGTTGTTTTCGCGCATTTGTAAACACTAGTCCAGATGAATAATCTGTTTGAGGCCATGTTGACAAATCAGTCTGACTTACCATGTTGACCATGCTTACTGCACAATCATGCTGCATGTATCTCTCATTTCGGAGTTCAGGAGGAAGACATTACTGTATGTAGCCCTACATAGTTGGTTGAATTAGGTCAGTTTAATGTGTACTGTTTAATCATGTTAACCGTTGCCAATGTAACCATATGATTGGTCTAATTAATGCATCCCTTTGCAACCAGCTAGTTGTCCTTATATTCGTCCCGATGTGAATTACTGAGATAATTCCTACCCCAAGATGACAGAAATCAGATCTAATAAAAAAAGTGTAATATATAAAATGGAAGTTCCTGAAGATCATACATTTCGTGATGGACTAATGCATTTTTTTATCAAATTAATTCAATTCAAAGTAATGACTGGCGTTGCAGCAACGCATGTTTGTCGCATGGTAACATTAATCCTCCCAAGTTATTAAATTACATTTTTCAACCACGAATGACAACAAACTTTTAAGTGAGAGAAAACGATTCAGATTTGTCAAATAACAAGGCCAATTTATAAATTTGGCTGATCGAAGATAGGGTTTCACATATAACATGTAAAAGAAGTGTTATTTAACCCTTTCAAGCCTGAATTTACCATTGTCATCTTCATCTACTGCAAGCCGCGAATTGCTGTCGCAATTCTCGGCTTGCAGTGGAAGAAGATGACTTGAAGTGGGTGGTAAATGCTATTAATAAAACAGTTCCATGAAAATGTTCGTTCTAAAACCCCTAGGTGTAGGAAATTAAGTCATTCTTCAGAGATGAAAAATGATGCTTTTATGCATCGTGAGGGCTCAAAGGGTTAAACCGGTTAATGTGCTACGAACAACACGATCATCATGATTACAATCCCGATTTGCGTGAATCTGCGACAACCTTAAGCACAAAACATTGTTTTGATGTTGGTTAATGTTGGCCCACCGTCTTACACATGTGAGACGCTGGCCTAACATTAAACCGATAGTTTAATTCATACGACCAACATTGGTTTACATGTGATGGCTCGTGCCATACTCTCCTTAACAGGGTGCTTAACCAATGTTGGTTTAAAGCTGGCCCACAGTTTGCGACGCTGGCCCAACATTAATCCAACCACGTCTCAACGTGACGTGTTAGTGCTGCGATAGAACAGCACATTGTGTTTTGTTAACCCTTTGACTTCCAGGCCGGAGTGCATGCCAGGATCCAGATATACTGGTGTAGGAGTTCTATTTTTCGTCATTTGAAGCTGGAATTGCTAACGCAATTTCCAGCTTCAAATGACGAAAAATACATAAATGTAGTATATATTTGACGAAAATTTGTGTCATTTTATGGTTACGTTCATTGACGAGTGACGACGGAAATTTCCGTCATGTATGGTAGTGAAAAGGTTAACTAAATGTGATGAATCAACGCATGAACTAGTCTTCCAGTTGAAAATACATCATGCAATATAGCTGCATTTTGGAATGACACTACTTGTGTTTACAATAATATAGATACATATTTCTTTTATCATGTTTATGATCTGCATGGTTATTGCCAATTTGTTAAAATCTAATGATATTCTTATTGTATTAAATGTTATTTCCCTTGGACTTTTGAATATAATAATATACAGTTTATGACCATTACCACATTATATATTATGCTATGAATTGGGAAAAATTGTACTTGACCGTATGTAAAGTGTGTTTCTTTCAGCGGTTATTTACAAAAATCTGTTTTGATACACTTAACAAATTAAAACTACTAGATACAAAATCATACTTACCTGTAGTATCTGAGTATGGAAACATAATCTTTGCAATTTTTCATTTCTTTTCAGGCTGTTTGTAGCTTGTAGAAAATGGAAATACATTGATGGAAATAACTTCAAAGTTGAAAAGTGGTTTAATAACAGACCGAAATCTTCCCAGTAAACAAGAAACGTTGACCCAATGTTGCTGTGTTGCTGGTCTAGCGTCAGCGACGCTGGCCCAACATTACAGCAAAATTGGGTCAACGTCTACTGTTTACTTATTTGTTGTGGTGACCCACTAGACCTTATTAAAATAACAGATCTCACTAACTTAACTAATGTAGGTATTTATCATAATACAGGTGTGATTATTTTATTAGACCTGTGCTTTTCAATGACGTTTTGTTTTCAAATGGTAATGATTATAATGTATGGGTTAGACACATATTGCCTGAGAAAAAATGCGACTTTTAAATATTCTTTAAATAAGGTTGCATTTTCCTAGTTTCATATACAAGATTTAAACCATTTTGAAAACCTGTTGTATGGCAATCATTGCAAATGCATAATATCTAGCGATGTATAACTGAATCGCGTTGTGAATCACTAGTAAAAATGAATAATAGTCTGCACACACATTGTATTAACGTTCAATACTTATGGTGCCGATCGCTGTAACTCGTTCATTTTCGCGGTTGACTCGTAACCTGGTGGTACGGGGTTTCAATCCCTCCAATTAGTCATTCAATAAGAGTTGGTAAAAGCCCCGGCTTTGGCTTCCGCTTGTCACCGCATTACCACAATGTTCTGAAGAGTATAACCCTTTAACTGCCGGTCCCGAATATATTCGGTTTTTCAAATTTGTATTACCACATTAAGTACCACCTTTTAAACATTACAAAGATAAAATGTGAAATCAAATAGTAATATTTGAAAAGAGCTGACCTCCATTTTGTCAAAGCAAAATAATTCTCACTCACTTGAAGTTGTGGATCGCGTCAGCGAGACGCAACTTCAAGTGGGTAAAAATTCCAATTGAATAATTTGGCGGTTAAAGGGTTAAAACGCTGAAATATTTGTGTATAAACAAAAAGACCTACGATTTTTTTTAAATAATTTGAAATCATCATAAATGTCTTTGTTAGTTTATTAGTTAGGACTATGTTATGGGTCCTACGGCCATTATAAATAGTTTACTCTTTCAGTGCGGGGATGGACTTTAGTTTAGACGTCAGAGTTTGACGTCTACAGACTATGTCCCAACCTTCCTCCAGCGCTGCGCTGGCTGATGTCAGCCGCATCACGACTCTCGCTACACACATCAACAATTAGGCCTACTCTACATATGGGCATATCTATACATCCATCGTATGTCCCGCACATTATCATTGACATTCAGCATGTCACTTTGACCCTTGATAACAACTCAGCAAATAAGCTAAGGCTAAATCACGCCTTTATCACTGTCACACACTTGCACACCACCACTACACGCTTAATTCCCGCTATATACCTAATCATGACAATTCACTATTACATCACACCGTTATCACACTGTTTGTGTCACACTCACACACTTGCACTTCACCACTACATGTTGATGACTAATCTGGAGTCTATTATCATGATTATATATCATGCATTTATGTCACACATTTGCACGCCACCACCACCACATATAAATGCCTTTTAAATCACTTTAAATCACTTGTCTTGAATTGTTTCAATTGTATTTTTCGTCATTTGAAGCTAGAATTGCTAACGCAATTCCTAGCTTCAAATGACTAAAAATATTTATATTTTCTGAAAATATAGCCCCACATCTTCTAAATTGAATTATTTGACCAGCTGAACATCTAGTACCGGCTGTACCATGTATAGCATTCATTTTCAGTGACATTATTTGGTTTAAAATCTGCTCCAAACCGTAGGATAATATACTGCTTGCACGAGTTTGCGCGTGAACAATTGTCTGATTAAAACAATTCAGTGTTGCTCACTGTGTGGCGCGTTGTCATTGAAAAGTGTGTAACAGTTGTCTGATTAAAACAGTTCAGCGTTTCTGAAATTGTGTGGTATGTTGTCATTGAAAAGTGTGTATTGATTGCAGAATCTATCTGATTACAAAGGTGCCATAACCACATTCAAAGGAGCCGATTTTGTAGGTCTAGACTATTGATATTGTGCTGAAGAGATTATTCCTGAGCAGTTTTGCTATATGTATTGATTAAATATATCATTAATTATTGATGTTTTCTAATCACCAGAGTCGCCGCAGGGGAGAGCATAATACAAAGAGAAATATCGCCCCTCTTACGTGTCCAATGCACATATAGCTGTAGTACGAGACGTAGAACCAATGTTGGTTTAATGTTAGGTCTTCGTCGGCAACGCTGACCCAACAATAATCCAGCATTGGTTCACTGTCTCGTTTTTGCTGGGATAGACATTCAATCCCCATTGGACGATATTTACTATTTAACCCTTACAGCGCTGAAATATATATACATACACCGAGAGAGCAAAGGTTTTTGTTTTCAATTTGAAATCATCATAAATGTCTTGGTCAGCTCTTTCCGCTTCATTTCAATAAATATGTTATGGGTTTACGGCAACTATAAATATTTTGCTCTTTCAGTGCGGGGATCGACTTTAGACGTCAAAATCTGACGTCTAAAGTCGGTCTCCGCACTGGAAAGGTTAAAAAGGAAATCTGGCTGTTATCATTGTCCTGTTATTAAATGTGTTCCATAGCAATGCTGGTTGTTGAGTTTTTCTTGTAAAATCATTTAGTTTAAAAGCTTGGGGATTATCTGGGCACTTAGTAACAAGTAACAAGTAATTTTTTTCTGATGACCTTTTATAAAGGTAAGACAGACATGTCAGGAGAGAGCTGGCTAAAACAAAACATACATTTAGTTGCATGAGCTCTATACGTCAATTTACAGATATGTGATCATGGTGATATATGTACAATGAAAATTAATTAAATTCACTTAAAATGGATTTTATGAACAGAGATATGTTTTGTATGTTATCAGACTTTTTATCATTCATAAGTTTCTTTAACATTGAAGTGGATGATCTTTTCCAAAATTTACTTTCGACGTATTTTTTTCTTTCATTTTTAATGTGGCGGCAGATAAGTAAGTAATGATATTCATCACCTATATCTTCACAGCAGTAATGGCACAAACGCATATCGGGCAGGATGTTCTCTTGGCATCCCCGTTCAATCGGCAGACGGTGATTGCGACACCTGAATTTTGTTAAAATTTTACGAAGATTATCAGGTAAATCAACCAAATATAGTAATTATTATTAATAGAAGTATTAGTCATTGACCTGTCTGGGTTCTCTACTAGTATTACGTTTTAACCATGTTAACCTACTGAAATTGATTTCCCCAAATCCGGAAATTGTGGTTGGAAATGGCTTTTTGGTGGCACCAGGTTAGCCCATGCCTGACGGTTATGACATGATATAGATCTAACTGTTGTTTAACAAACTTATTTTGAAATGTCCGAGCTTGGAGACAGCACTACAAATTCTGACTTCTCATTAGGTTAGCGGCCACTTGGCCCACATTGACCCGCCGGTATCAAGTATGTGGGCGCACTGTATAAATATAAATTTGTTCATGTGTACACAATCCCAACGTTGAGGTTCATTACATCACAGACATCTGCCATGATGACTCCTTAGTTCTGGGATATATCCGCCATGGTTGCTAGTGGCCAGAGCATCTGTCTGATCCCCAGACCAGATAAAGTGTACTCTTTCCTTCTTCATTTCTTTTATAATTCTCGATGCTCCCCACAATACTTAATCTTTGGTGGACGGGGAAGGGGCTATCCAATACAAAAATAAAACAGACCATCACAATATATATACAAGACACACAAGATAGTTATATACCTTAGTAAGGTTAGATAGAGAAAGGGAATACAAGTTTATCTGTAGAAAGTAAAATAAATATTCTTTTAACTTGCTAAATATTGCTAAATCTATTAGACGACATTATGCATTTTTATAAAAGCATTTTATAAAAGAATTTTCTATGGTACTTAAATCATCAGATCCTTTCAACAAAATATTAGTCTTCTTGCATACAACGTACGCAAAAGTGAATAGTGTGTGTTTGGTGCGATCAAGTCGCGTATGGCAACTAGTAGCCCATTCCTTTGTATAGCATATTGGGGAGATTCAAGTGGAAAATGCTGAGTGGTTTCTCTTCTTGCTCCACAAGAACGACAAGGCGTGTCGGATGAGCCGTAGGGGAGGAGATGAACAGCCAGTGATGACATACCAAATCGAATTCTAGTGTTTTAAATATATCATTAATTACGGTACCCAATGAATTTTAGTGGTGGTGAAAATCGAAAATGTATTTTTAATTTATCTAAACTGTTTGAATTTTTCACATCGATGTCAAGGCCATTCAAATGTCTTATAGATGATGGCAAAAAATATTTTTTGGAAAGTGATGTTTTGCATCTTGGTACCCTAATGATTTGAGAGTATCTGGTCACATATCTACTGGTGCTGGCAATTGTAGGCGGGCATATTGATAAGAGGTACAGGGGGCTAGATTATTTGTTATTTAAAAAATTATTATATTTTTTTGCCATTTAGGCTACGTCTACATTCTAGACGTTCCCAGCCCACCTCTGTTAATATTTTATCAGCGCTTGTTTGAAGCATGGCACCAGTACATATGCGAGCGGCCTCCCTCTGTATCTGTTCTAGAGAGTTATCATAGATAAAATTACCACATTCAATTATGTGTCTGATTCGACTGATAAGCAACTTCTCTAAGGCTTTACGTGGTAGAGCATATTTCAATCGTTTCATTATAGTTAAAGTTGTATTAGTTTTATTACAAATATAGTCTATATATTTGTTGAAAAGTACACCGAGATGACATGTGTTGATCTACTTCCTGGAGAGTCGAGCAATCCAGTACTTTTCTTCTTGATATTGTTAAGATTTGTTTTAATTAAATTAAAAAAACATAAACCACTGAATGGACCACATATATATGAAGTTTTAAAATCGGAATTAAGACGTCGCGCAGACTCTATTAGTCAGTTGGCCAGGAATCATAAAAGAGCTTATTTAAGGTTTTCGTGTCGACTTTTCTGTGCATACCTAAAACCTTGCTAGATGTATTCTCAGACCTCTTATAATGAAACCCCGACCGGTTGTCGGCTTTCATGTGTGTGCACTGAAGCTACAGAGTATTTTCAAAATGGCCGCCGAATTCTCCATTAAATTGTCAATTTTACCAGTTAATCAACATTATTATGAACAGAAAACACTCATTTAAAATTCAAAAACAATCTGGATGTAATATAGCTTCACACTAATATACCTTAGGACAATAATGCTTGATCTAGAGCTACGGAGTATTTCCAAAATGGCCGCAAAATTCACCCTTACATTGTCAATTTTACCAGTCAATCAGCATTATTATAGACAAAAAAAAACTAATTAAAAATTAAAAATAATGTTGAGGTTATATAGCTTTAATATAATATACTTGAAGACAATATTTTTTACCATGGATCAATAGAGGAGTAATAAAAAAACAAAAACATTTAAACTTTGTATTTAAGCATACCATTCAAACTCTTTTAATTTTAAAATATGACAAATATGTGTATAATCCAGCGCCTTTTTGTACCTAAATTTTTGAGAATAGTCATCTTTTTATTTCTATACATCGTCTTCGAAATCACCTATTGAGCCCAAAAAGCACTTAAAATGATTATTATACTCTAATAATCCATACCTGAACATGGTTTTTAAAGGCGGAAACCCTTTACTTTGGGAGAAAATTTTATTTACCTTGACCTTGAAATGACTCTTAAATTACCTTGGTATCATCTCACATCTATGCCACATTAAAGCCATGAAGGTTATATATATATATATATATATGTTATCATATAATATATAATGCCATATCGTCACTTTAAAGTGACATTCTGATATTTACATGACATCTTATTCTGATATTACAATACCATATTTACACACTGTAGCAGGCCTGATATAGAACATTATAATATGCAATACATCCCTCAATTATATTACCAATATCTCCTATTACATAATACCATATGCGGATATATAAGTGTCACGTATATCCATAATACAGCAATATCATGCCATTATACATGTTATAATGGCTTTGATCTAGGATACTAAAATGTTAGATCTGTGATTAAATTTTACTTACTTTGGAACTTAGTGTGAAACGATTGCAATTGCAACGTTTCGACCTGCCTTCAGCAGATCTTGATCACGCCACCCTTGCGACACAGTTACAGCGGCCTTTTAATATAGGTGGCTGCACATAGGAGGTTCATTTGTAGACAAAATGCAATTTTTTGAAATGACCAAGTGGCCTCGCATAGGAGGTTGGCTGCTCCTAAGAGCGAGAGCTGACTACTGTATTGCCAATTATATTGCTATATTCACACTTAATAAAGCTATATTCTGACAGTATATGCTGATGTTGAATACAATATATCCACATATAATTTCTTTACCATAAGTCACACTGTCATATACAGGTAAATAAAATGTCATAATATCGACTAGTTAATGTCATATATACATTAAAGTAGCATGTTTTGGGAAATTAGTATCATATCTTAATACTATAACTCCATATTTTGAAATATAGCATCCTATTGTGACAGTATACTGATAACATTTAATATCATATACAATGATGTGGATGTAATATTTTTACACTACAGCTAGTGCAATATTATGGTATTATTCTTTTATTCAAGAAACACATCCTGACTACTGTAGTGATCCATCCCATCATTGTATGGCATAATGTGGAATATCCCACCATTTGAGTGTCATACTGGGGTATAAAAACATTAAGATTTCATTATTCTTTTCATTTTATTGCCATATAATTATTGTCATTATAATTCCATATTATGGTAGGCTCTACTATAATATCATATATCGACACTATGCCATAACATGACATTTCAAGGTTTAAGACAAGATTATACCATCATATAGTGACATTATAATATTATGCCATATTTTAACATTAAATTGTAACTTTATGGTTCTATAATATATTTTCTGTACACTGTAGTACTGTACCATAATTATATGCGTGTAGATTTACTGACATAATGTATCATCCTGATACATCAATGACACATCGTGGCACAGATCTGTTGACTTTACTCATATATTATTTATTAGGCAAGATGAAGCGGACATCTCACAGCAAATATGTTTTTATCTTCTAACTTTGTTGATATGAGTAATGTCATCCACCATACTATTTATTCAAGCGTTGAATATGGCAGATTTAAATTAAAAGAAGCGGATCTATTTGTGATCAAACTGTACTATCCCTTTGTCATCAACTGCTATAGAAGTCAATTCACTTCCATAGAAAAAAGCAACAGATCTTAAAAAACACCCACAAAGGACCACTTACCTGAAACAGTTTATTAAGATCTGTGCTGTGCTCATATTGCTCTCCTTAGTATATCATCTCCAGAAGAATGTGATTATCAACCCAATCGAATTATGCAACCTATCAGTAGTAGCGGTGCCCTCCCTTTAGTATCCCCCCCAAAAAACTACTAATTTGGGCTTTTTGTATGCTCCAGAAAGCACCATTTCAAGCCTTAGATTTTGACATTTTTCTGGTAGAGCATTATCCAGACCCCTTTAAAGCACATACGAGGATGACTGTGCCAGCTGTGGTGTGTATTAGAAGTTATAGTAAGCAAATTGCCTTCCATTGCTGAATCAACCACTGCGGTGTAGTTGTGCCAGACGTCAGATGGGTTGTTCCTAATTGCTAATATGATAATATGGTTTATTTCAACATGGAAGTTCGATGTTCTACTGAATTGCCAACATTCTAAGATGTTATTTATGTGTATGCTACATATCAAGAGCACAGTATCGTGTTTCATACTTAAAGTGACAAACTATAAGCCACTAGTTTATCATAAGTTATTGGTTTGTTAAGCACAATCAGCTTTGAAAATGTATTTGTTTTTAAAAGCTGATGCCACAGTATCTATATTTATGATAATTTTGTATATTTATCTGGTCGCCCTAGCTTTATTTCTATGCATCTATTTTACATGTATTTGCATACATATATATATGCATTCTACCAGGTGTCATGTGTTATATACTATCGAGTTTAATATTATTATTTTGACTGCAGAGTATATGGTATATCACAACAAAGTAGTATCCTGCATAGTTCATGTAACTATCACCCTAAAATACTGGTTCTAAAAATAGGCTGATCCTTGATCAATTGCAAAGATTTTACGTGCATAGGGAAAGCACTCGGTTTAACCGTTTACCGTTTACAAATTTCGTTGTGTTCCAATAACTTAACAAAAGTGATTTATTTAATAATAAACTACATTTCAAGTGATACTGTGCATATATCTGGTCCACTCTGTGCCATTTTTAAACGTTTTGTTTAATTGTAAGAAATTATTTTATTCTCACAGAATTTTTTTTTGCGGTTTCGTATTAAATCGTATTTTGCCCTTCAAAAACTCATGCACACACCTGCGAGCCGACAACCGGGTGCTAGTTATCAGGTTATACCCATAGGTCCCCTTGACATACTAATTTTTTTTTTAGCTATGCACGCTCAAGTCGTGACGAAACCCTCCTTGGCAACCTCTGGCCAACTGACTATATCGCATTATGCAAGATTTCGAGAAGACAAGATCATCTGAAAATAACCTAAAAGGTACAATATATTATCTATACATATATATTATGTCATCCATGTAATAAAAATCAAAGGTCTAAGGATTGATCCTTGTCGGACACCTGTTTGTACGGGTTTTTCATTAGATAATGGCCATCAATGACAACCCTCTGAAATCTATTTTCCATGTATTGAATTAGCCACTTGAACAATAACCCATCCATTAATTTCCTGTTTAATTTAAATATAACGCCTGTATAAGCCCTGAATACCAGAGCGAGGGACAAACTTACGATCGTTAGTGTGACAGACTGTCCTTTCCAAGAGTACATGAATACGGACAAGGTATTTAAAAGATTCAACTAAGAAACTACTAAATACACCGCGCCAAGGTCTAGTTATGAAGTTTTAATTAAGTTGTTCAAATAAGGTTTTTTGGTGTTTTGTTCACGCCACACGTTCATAGGTTGAAAATGTATGCTGCCCTCCAGACACAGGATTCGAAAAAACACACCCAGCTCATGACAATTGTGGCTGGGAATATCCAGAAAATTAACAATAACGTTCAACTTACTGACGACTGGTCCTTATATGCCTAAGATATCAGCTTAACTTTTATGAGGAAGTTTCATGTGGCATTGGGGGCTACATTGGTGCATTGAGATTTAGTAGCAGATACTCACCAGGTGTCTCTGAAGGCGACTTGTGTAATTAAAATGCTTATCAAACAGCATGTATAAAAGTGTCGTCTTCTTACATTCCATATCCAAAAATAAAATAGGTCTACTATAATAATTTAGTATCGTGTTCGGATTATCCTTAAGACGCATGACATTAATTTCCTCATGAATAGGTTTCGTGCTCTAAACGGTTTAACCCTTTAATCAAAGGGATTTAACCGATCTGAAGTTGTGACCACATCTAGTTTGTTTAATTTTAGAAATTGTCTGATTCATGTTGACTTTTATCAGTTTATTAGCAGCATATTAAATGACAGTTCTTAAGAGTTAAAACTGTATGTGGTAAAGGAATATTACGATCGTCTCCAATGCGGCTGCCAAGTAGGAGCACTAACTAACAGTACACTTTTTATTTATTTATTTATTAGGCTTTATATAAGCAAATATGTGTAGTAATATTGTACAATTATGCAATTGTAAGTAAAATTGTGTACATTAGGATGTCAAATACAGGTGACCAGCACCCTTACAATGTTTGACATCCAGGATAAAATTGTCTATACACTTGAATTCAAGTTAAAGTGTAGAATATAATTTTTATATACATATTGTATAAGAGATAAATTACCTACATATTATTATATAAAAAGTAGCAAAACAGACACTCTGGAAAGCGTAGACACCTTAAAAATAAATACAAGTAGAACATTTATAAAAAACAAGCGGAGTTGCTGAAGTGCCAAAGCCTATGTATTAAAACATTATAATTACACGTGTTCCCAGCTGAAACGAGAAATCAACCTGGTGCCTGCCAAATCCGGCACCCACCCAACACCAGGAATTATCCTCGCGCCTGCTAGGAATAGCTGTCAGAAAATCGCAAATTAAAAGAAAATAATAATATTAGATGAACTGGTGGCTCCTCGGCTGCCAACACATGAGTATCGACAAATGAGAAAACCTACGTCATTCTTAGAAAGCATAGTGAAATGCTTTCTCCCATCAATTCAATATGCATGGCATATCATCCATACTACCATGACTACCGCAACCTATGTTATATAGGTTGCGGTAGTTTGGATGATATGCCATGCATATTTAATTATTGTGTTACGGGCATAGTAGAACGCTTTCTAACAGATATGGTATTGAAACATGTTGATTATGATAATTCGAATATCACACGCATGACTGACAAGCACCTGACTGCCAGGTGCTTGTCCGTTTACAAACATTATCACAGTTAAAACTGTCCTCCAACTTTAAATAATTAAAACTATTCAGCTGACGTACAAAGCTTGTCAATGTTTGCTCCTGGTGCAAGTCCTATGGTAAACTATTCCAACTGCTAACTACGCGATAAGAATATAAAGGTTCAAACGTCTTAGTTCTGACTTGTCTCGGATAAAAGAGTGATCCGTTCTGACCTGACCGCAGTCTTCTGTCAGGTTCATAGTGACTCAATAATGATGCAACACTATTAGAAAAATCATACACAAATAGTGATTTAAAAAGAATTCAAGTTTGATGTCCATCCCTCTGCGAAAAGACAATGGTAAGATGTTTAAGAGCTCACAGCGCTCATTATAATCAATAGTTGGATAATGAATTGGCATATCTAGTAAAAAAAATTCTGAGTTCTTTCAATAGACTCTATTTGAATTTTGTTGATTATGGTGTCACGTGATGATGACATACCCTGGGACGCTTGCCCAACAATGAACCGCAATTGGGACAATGTCTCGTGTTTGTTGGGTAGTAGCTGGTAGCTGCACACAGAATCACTGTGTATGCACAGTGTCAAGATCCTGAATATATATTGACAAATCGAATTTGTCACTTTTAGTGTTTAATTGTTTAAAATCGTGGCCATCTGAAAAATACACTGACAAAATGTATGGACTGCATAATATTGGTATTCTCTTTTCTAATGGTAAGCGATACAGTCGTTTAAAAAAAATAGATGGACCACCCATCTAGACCTCTGGCCCTACTTTTAGCCTTGATTTCCTATCTAGTGTAGGCTCATATGTCACATATAACACTTTCGTGCATTTTGTCTGTTAAAATTGATTTTTCTCTTGATTCCGACTCAAAATATCATGAAGATCAAGAAAAAAAGGGATTGCATTTTTTTAAAGGTCGACAAAATGTTCAAAATGGCGAAATCCAAAATGGCCGCCAGCGTATATACAAATAAACATATTTACGAATAATTTTGCAACTACATACGCTAGAGACATGAATAATATGTCTATTCTTATGTTTTCAGATATGAGAAAGCCAATTCTTTTATTGTTTTTAGGAAAAAAATATTGTAAAGTCTATATTTATGCAAATATAAGCAAAAACAACCGGAGACTAGCATTGTTTTGGCTGATAGTTTTTTCTGTTTAGATTATGCTTGGCTGGTTCCCCTATGGTGACATCTGGGCGGATGTGGAGCTCTCATCCTTGTGGGGTTTTTGTAAAACATAAAATAAAAAATGGCTGTCATGAAATCACTGAAGTTATATTTTGAGCAACAAACCATAATATTTTTTATCTGAAACTACAATAAAACAAATCCTATCATCATTCAACATCATTATAAAGCCCAAAATGCTACGATAAACTGTATTATATATATTCCCAAGTAAATTACGTACCGGCACATCTATTCATTATACGTGTGTATTCGGACTACGCATCAATCATAAACATAACCAACTGCATTATACCCAGCAAACACAAACCATTTGTATAAAATTTGTACAACGTCGGTCCAACATATTCAACGTTGGACCAACATTGTACAGATGTTATAAAATGTTTTGTGCTTGCTGGAATAGGTTAGAATATGAACCAATCGATCAAGAGGGTGTAATTGTTCAGATACACTGAGGGTCCCCTCCCCGATGGGGGCTTTATAATGTCATTGCAATGTCAAATCAGATTTTAATAAATTAATTCCAGTCTGGTATATTCTGCGCATAATTCTGAATTGCAAGACGTCAACTGCGCAGCTAACACTTCTGGAGGCATAAATATTAAATGCTGTCATGTTTCATACTAAATTAGTATAGTGGAAGAATAACTGAACTAGTTTTCATTTTTAAATATGTACACAGATCAGCAGGTGCGTATAGGTAATAATAACTTGGTTCCATAATTATAAAGAATATTTAAAAAAGGCAACAACAAGGTCATACCATACTGGGTCCTCAAGCACTTGCACAATTTGACGCAAACCATTTGTAAACATTAATTGAAAGGGGTTAGTTACTTAGTTATTGTTGTATAAGGTCTACTTGAACATCCTAGGGTGGGTGTAAAACTCTCACCCTTGAGCAATTTTTAAAATCCAAGATGGCCGCCAAAATGGCTTGCGCTATATACATTTTATTACAGTGTCTTCTAATTATGCTAGAGAGGCATGCAATACATCAAAATAGGGGTTTCTGAAGGTGAGAAACTCAAATTTCTGAACGTTTATTTATTTTGTCCACAAATGAACGTCACAACGACATGGATACCATTTTAGAGTTCAGAAAACAGTGAAACGTAAAATGGTATTTTATTATACAACGTATCAAGCAAACTGAAATTCAGTTATTATACTGCATTTGTTAATTAAAACATAAATGTATAAAGAGCAGATGAGCCGATAATAATCATAAAAGTGCTCATATAATGATATGGCTACTATATTCAGTCATTTTACATGCAGCTACATAGAGCATAGAACAATGATTTGACAAATTTGACACTCGAACCAAATACTAAACCCCTTTGAGCAGAGCACCATATGATCGTCTGAATATTCACATAAATTATGATTAATAATTGTACTACAATTTGTTAATTAAAACTAAGTTCAAAATATTTTTTTTTAATATATATAGATTGTTTGAAAATCACATACATAAATATATAATTAAGCACATTTAAACCGGTAATAGTGATGAAGTTGAATCAGCAATACATGTCGCATTCACTTATACTGTTTCTTGAATATGAACTAAGCACAAATTCCGATTTCAGAAAAATATTCCAATCAGGTCCTAATTATAGTCATTCGAGATGTTGCAATTAGACATATCATCATAAAATAAGGTGAATATATGTCATTTGACATACAGCTACACAAGGATTATTTCAATGATTTGACAAAATCAAAGAGTTGACCAAACTTATTTGAACAAATAACTATAATAATCGTCCTACTATTCATCATCAGATTCATTTTCCACAAAAGCAGCATTTATTCTAGTGTGATGATTCCAGCATTCGTTATCTCATTTGCAATGACAGAATACTGTACACGTCATGCCTGAACTGCTGCAGCTGAATCTCTGTGTGGTTTTTCACCCTTGCAGGAACATTTGATGCTTTTTCTCGTGCTCCGAGTATCTCGAGTAGCACAAAAAGGCATGTCTCTATCTCTCAGGGTTCTTTGCATCTTTCACAATGTCACAAATCTCTCCACAATAGAGACAATGTTTTTTTGAAATTAAATTCAGCATTCTGCAACATTTTGTAAAGCATATTTTGTCACATTGGACTTGGGAGTATACTTAGATACACAATTGTTCTGATAGAAAATAGTCAAGTCAGCTGTTTCTGATAACTGGTCATATAATTTGCTGTGTAAGTTATCTCCATACTTTCGATTTGCATCTATAATCGACAAGATTCTCACTTGCCCACTATTTTTCTGTATGCCTCTGAGTCCTGCTGACAATCCTTTCCATAGTTGAATTTAAATACACATTCTCCACTTCATTTTTAGGGTATACTATCTGCAGTCTACATTTAGCTTGAAGGCTACATCTACACTTGAAGGCTACATCTAAATAATTTTGGACATAGGAAGGTAGTGTGCCACACGGTACGACATAATTTGGCATATCATAACATGGTCAATAATTCAAAATATAACATTTTTCCAGCTTTCTAATCGAAATATTTTGATTGAGTATCCCTCAAAATCCATATTTTGATGTATTACATGCCTCTCTAGCATAATTAGAAGACACTATAAAAGAATTTATATAGCGGGAGCCATTTTGGCGGCCATCTTTTATTTATAAAAATTGCTCAAGGGTGAGAGTTTTACACCCCCCCCCCCCCTAGAATGTTCAAGTAGACCTTATGCAATAATAATCCACAGAGAAAAAAAACTTTATCGCAGACTCTGAGGTTATGTGATGCGGCAGACAGACTAGGTAGGTCAATGCTAACGAAAATAAAGAATTTTATTGGTTCGGGTTGCAGGGTTGGCCTTTACAGTAACGAACAAATATTATACTTTATTCATTTGTAGCATTCAATTCATTATAGTAGCTAGGCCTATATTTCTCTTCCAATTTGGTGGAGTTGAAACTAACATTTGTCTTATTGTGATGGCAAAAGGCGGAAGTACCTGGATCTTGCATTGCTGTTGTGAAATTCCTGGATGGTATGTTAGGAGCAGGCCTAATGTATCCTTGTCGTACGTATGTCTGAAAAATTTACTCAACATTTTAGTGTTTTTGAAGTTAAGATGACCTTAGCCGTGTATGGGTCTAGGATCGAGTTACTTAGCGTTATTGCCCTACTACGATAAATCATATTAATTTATAATAAATAAATATACCGTACATTATGCAATTTGAATGAGTTAATCTAAAACGAAAGAAAATTAATCTGAAACGAGCAAAAAGTATTGTCTAATCGTTAGTTTTTTAAGAGCTGTTATAGCTATGACCAGGATTGTGTAAACTCATTATCCTTAAATGTATATTGTTTTATATAATTACGGATACGGTATGTGATATACGTTATGTCAAGAACTTTATGAAAACTGTTATCGATACAGTTGATTCAACGATACCTCAATATTACACTAACAAATAATACAAAATATATATAGATATAGATATATAGATGTAGTTATCATATGTAATGGCAACACATGTGTGAAACGTGAATCCAAAGTACCTACAGAATCGAAGCCTTTTCTAAGAGTTGAGCCGGAGACTCTAAGAAACACTCTAAACATACTTTGTTTTTAATTATTTTTTTTCGATATATATTTAGAGAACAGATAGTTCCGATAATATAATCAGCAATATATTAACAATTCTGACTGGTATTGTTATATCAGATAAATGAAATAGGTGAATCAAGCAGATGAGATTATAAAGTGATAAGCATGACAGTTTAATAAATTGTGTCATATAACATTCTTTGGCTGCTAGAATTTAAAAACAAATTGTAACTTTTACGTGTCTTTTGTGGCAGCATTCTTAATAATATAATTATATAACTTCACGTTCGACATGTTTGAGGTCACGACTCGAGTGGAGGTTCAAAAATGTGATGATGATGTTTGAATCGCAGACTGTTTAAACTATCGTTATACTGTATATTGTCATTTGTCATGCAAACTGAAGTTTACTGCCTTTGGTATCTCCTTGCATTGAAGTTAATGTTATGTAATATTTAAAACATGGTAATTAATTGAATACTATTTCAGAAGCTTGTTGATGATCTATATCTAGGGGGGGGGGGTAACTGGGTAAATAAGTGAACGAATAACTGGGGTATTCGGACACTTTTTTGAACATATATATTATGACTGAACTGGACCAGGATAACTTCGCGTGAACATGGTGTATTAGAGCTGTACCGATTTCTGTATTTTCAAGAGGTGACACTGACACTTTTTATATATCTAAGGTTATGAAAATCACATGTACTTCATATTCAAGGGTCAATAAAATAACCCAGCTGCACCATGTGCATATTCAAAGGCTGTTTTGTGTCCCGAACATTACGCCTAGATGAGTGTGCTGTACAGAAAGCAGTGACAGATTGTTTGTTAAAACTTTTAGGCTATCCCGAGCATTGTGTTTATTGAGAAAGGGTGTGTAATGGTTAAAATCTGTACAGGCCTAGTAAATGGTATGTATAGCAACTGTATAGGTTCTAGTAATTTTCGGCAAAATTTGTATATTCAAATGTATATTTTGGCCACAAAGGTATTTCAAGACAAAGAGTTTGACTATACTGTCTGCAAATTTTCACCTAATGCCCCAACCTATAGGGGAATAACCTCCTGAGCATGGTGAGATGTATCAGATGGCACTGCCATCCACCCTGTATCCTAATTTTCGTTCAAGTCTAAGCACACAACCTCTAGGACACGAAGCAGATATATTATGGTATGTTTTTAAATTGTGCTGTTGAAAATCGAGAAAAATCGAGTTTAAACTGTTTATTTCTGAAATATAATAGTGTTGTCAGTTTTCACGCCTCAAAAACTATACAAATCCATATATTATACTCATTTTGCTGTTCATTATTTCAAAAGTTATGGTGAAATAGATAATATATTGGACACATGGCGGCCATTTTGGATTTAGTTAATTTTCATAGATTTAAAGAGTTAGAAACAAATGCAATCCCTTTTTATTCTCATCACTACTATGTTCCAAAAATTAATAAATAAAAAAATCACTTTTACCAAACATTTTGCACGAAAATACATAAGGGCATATACTAATCGTCACTGTAATTCTAAAAAAAATACTCGAACATCATAACAAACAACAACGATTCTCATGCACCCGCACTGGATGCGATCGTATTCCTTTACCATGTACATATTTAACTCAAGAACTGTTATTTAATATGCTAATAAAAGGATTGAAATGGATTATATACCCATAGTCGCCATTGGCTCTGACATGGTTAAACATTTCACAAAGTTCTTTGACTTGTGTCGACATTGCCCATTTGGTAAATAAGGGGGTTGCCTACTTGAGAGAGTTCGGTATTAGATATGCTTTTTTTAAAAAAATAAATTTGAAGATAACTTGCTTGCGTACGATAAGCCAATCTAATTTGTTCAATTTTAGAAATTGTCGATTCATGTTGACTTTTATCAGTTTATTAGCAGCATATTAAATGACAGTTCTTAAGAGTTAAAACTGTATGTGGTAAAGGAATATTACGATCGTCTCCAATGCGGTTGCCAAGTAGGAACACTAACTAACAGTACACTTTTTATTTATTTATTTATTAGGCTTTATATAAGCAAATATGTGTAGTAATATTGTACAATTATGCAATTGTAAGTAAAATTGTGTACATTAGGATGTCAAATACAGGTGACCAGCACCCTTACAATGTTTGACATCCAGGATAAAATTGTCTATACACTTGATTTCAAGTTAAAGTGTAGAAGATAATTTTTATATACATATTGTATAAGAGATAAATTAACTACATATTTTTATATAAAAAGTAGCAAAACAGACACTCTGGAAAGCGTAGAAACCTTAAAAATAAATACAAGTAGAACATTTATAAAAACAAGCGGAGTTGCTGAAGTGCCAAAGCCTATGTATTAAAACATTATAATTACACATGTCCCCAGCTGAAACGAGAAATCAACCTGGTGCCTGCCAAATCCGGCACCCACCCAACACCAGGAATTATCCTCGCGCCTGCTAGGAATAGCTGTCAGAAAATCGCAAATTAAAAGAATATAAAATTATTAGATGAACTGGTGGCTCCTCGGCTGCCAACACATGAGTATCGACAAATGAGAAAACCTACGTCATTCTTAGAAAGCATAGTGAAATGCTTTCTCCCATCAATTTAATATGCATGGCTTATCATCCATACTACCATGACTACCGCAACCTATGTTATATAGGTTGCGGTAGTATGGATGATATGCCATGCATATTTATTTATTGTGTAACGGGCATAGTAGAACGCTTTCTAACAGATATGGTATTGAAACATGTTGATTATGATAATTCGAATATCACACGCACAACTGACAATCACCTGACTGCTTGGTGCTTGTCCGTTTACAAACATTATCACAGTTAAAACTGTCCTCCAACTTTAAATAATTAAAACTATTCAGCTGACGTACAAAGCTTGTCAATGTTTGCTCCTGGTGCAAGTCCTTTGGTAAACTATTCCAACTGCTAACTACGCGATAAGAATATAAAGGTTCAAACGTCTTAGTTCGGACTTGTCTCGGATAAAAGAGTGATCCGTTTGACTTGACCGCAGTCTTCTGTCAGGTTCATAGTAACTCAATAATGAAGCAACACTATTAGAAATATCATACACAAATAGTGATTTAAAAAGAATTCAAGTTTGATGTCCATCTCTCTGCGAAAAGACAATGGTAAGATGTTTAAGAGCTCACAGCGCTCCTTATAATCAATAGTTGGATAATGAATTGGCATATCTAGTAAAAAAAGTTATTTCAATAGACTCTATTTGAATTTTGTTGATTATGGTGTCACGTGATGATGACATACCCTGGGACGCTTGCCCAACAATGAACCGCAATTGGGACAATGTCTCGTGTTTGTTGGGTAGTAGCTGGTAGCTGCACACAGAATCACTGTGTATGCACAGTGTCAAGATCGAGAATATATATTGACAAATCGACTTTGTCACTTTTAATGTTTAATTGTTTAAAATCGTGGCCATCTGAAAAATACACTGACAAAATGTATGGACTGCATAATATTTGTATTTTCTTTTCTAATGGTAAGCGATACAGTCGTTTAAAAAAAAATTTATGGACCACCCATCTAGACCTCTGGCCCTCTGGGCGGATGTGGAGCTCTCATCCTTGTGGGGTTTTTGTAAAACATAAAATTCAAAATGGCTGTCATGAAATCACTGAAGTTATATTTTGAGCAACAAACCATAATATTTTTTATCGGGAACTACAATAAAACAAATTCTATCATCATTCAACATCATTATAAAGCCTAAAATGCTACGATAAACTTTATTATATATATTCCCAAGTAAATTACGTACCGGCACATCTATTCATTATAGGCTACGTGTGTATTCGGACTACGCATCAATCATAAACATATCCAACTGCATTATACCCAGCAAACACAAACCATTTGTATAACATTTGTACAACGTCGGTCCAACATATTCAACGTTGGACCAACATTGTACAGATGTTTTAAAATGTTTTGTGCTTGCTGGAATAGGTTAGAATATGAACCAATCGATCAAGAGGGTGTAATTGTTCAGATACACTGAGGGTCCCCTCCCCGATGGGGGCTTTATAATGTCATTGCAATGTTAAATTAAATTTTAATAAATTAATTCCAGTCTGGTATATACTTCGCATAATTCTGAATTGCAAGACGTCAACTGCGCAGCTAACACTTCTGGAGACAAAAATGTTAAATGTTGTCATGTTTCATACTAAATTAGTATAGTGGAAGAATAACTGAACTAGTTTTCATTTTTTAATATTTACACAGATGCGTATAGGTATTAATAACTTGGTTCCATAATTATTAAGAATATTTAAAAAAAAGTCAACAACAAGGTCATACCATACTGGGTCCTCAAGCACTTGCACAATTTGACGCAAACCATTTGTAAACATTAATTGAAAGGGGTTAGTCTGTCTGCCAAACTGGAAATATTACCTTAACCTCAGAGTCTCTGATAAAGTTTTTATCTGTGTGGATTATTGTTGTATAAGGTCTACTTGAACATCCTAGGGTGGGTGTAAAACTCTCACCCTTGAGCAATTTTTAAAAATCCAAGATGGCTGCCGAAATGGCTTCCGCTATATAAATTTTATTACAGTATCTTCTAATTATGCTAGAGAGGCATGCAATACATCAAAATAGGGGTTTCTGAAGGTGAGAAACTCAAATTTCTGAACGTTTATTTATTTTGTCCACAAATGAACGTCACAACGACATGGATACCATTTTAGAGTTCAGAAAACAGTGAAACGTAAAATGGTATTTTATTATACAACGTATTAAGCAAACTGAAATCCAGTTATTATACTGCATTTGTTAATTAAAACATAAATGTATAAAGAGCAGATGAGCCGATAATAATGATAAAAGTGCTCATATAATGATATGGCTACTATATTCAGTCATTTTACATGCAGCTACATAGAGCATAGAACAATGATTTGACAAATTTGACACTCGAACCAAATACTAAACCCATTTGAGCAGAGCACCATATGATCGTCTGAATATTCACATAAATTATGATTAATAATTATACTACAATTTGTTAATTAAAACTAAGTTCAAAATATTTTTTTTTAATATATATAGATTGTTTGAAAATCACATACATAAATATATAATTAAGCACATTTAAACCGGTAATAGTGATGAAGTTGAATCAGCAATACATGTCGCATTCACTTATACTGTTTCTTGGATATGAACTAAACACAAATTCCGATTTCAGAAAAAAATTCCAATCAGGTCCTAATTATAGTCATTCGACATGTTGCAATATAGACATATCTTCATAAAATATGGTGAATATATGTCATTTGTCATACAGCTACACAAGGATTATTTCAATGATTTGACAAAATCAAAGAGTTGAACAAACTTATTTAAACAAATAACTATAATAATCGTCCTACTATTCATCATCAGATTCATTTTCCACAAAAGCAGCATTTATTCCAGTGTGATGATTCCAGCATTCGTTATCTCATTTGCAATGACAGAATACTGTACACGTCATGCCTGAACTGCTGCAGCTGAATCTCTGTGTGGTTTTTCACCCTTGCAGGAACATTTGATGCCTGGTTTGTGATGCATGGTATGCTGTCCCTTCATGAACTGATCTTGTAGCTTAGCTGGCATCGCTCCAATGCCCCTAGCATCACCATACCGTGCATAGTTGTAGTGCCCTGCTGCAAAGAACATAACTAACATTCCCTTGCCAGCTAACACATGAAGTGGCCTATCCGCTTCCCTCTCGGCTTTAAGGATAGTCAACATATGAATGACTCCCTTCATATCACCCATGGTCTAAACTGTAGCTTGCTCAAATTGGCCGAAGAAGCTTTTCAAGTAGTAGTCTGAAGGCACGGACATTTTCTGGAAATTTTTTGTCTATCATCATCTTCTTCACTCCGCCAAACTGCTCACTTAGGACTACTTCCAGGCCACTCGGAGCCATTAAGGAGCCCATGCCGCCAATGTAGCTCATCAATAAATGCATACTACCTAATCCATAGTCACAAAGGTTAGGATTTCCCCACGTTAGATGACGAGCAACTCTGTACAGCTGCTGGTCTGCAGTTTATACTACATACTCTTGGCCAGCTTCTGATGTAATCCTCTTGGCTTTCATGATTTAGCTCATCATTGTTTTGGGGTCTGATGGCGAATTGTTCATTAGAGGCAAATATACGACATTGGTTTTAGGTTTCGTGGAATGTCGTTGCTCCCGGCACTGCTTAGTATTAAAACCATTGTACTCAGGAGAATTTTCCATATTTCAAGCATAGCTGGCTTTTGTATACACTGGTAGGTCGCATTGAAAAGGCCATAACATTCAGTTAGTTTTTGACACATATCTTTCTTCTTTATTCGTTTGATCTGTTCTTCCCCTGTGTTTTCTGGTGATTGGGCTGCTGAAGGTTGAATGGCAAGCATTGCGAGTGCGTGGGTAGACACCTGATCATTGGGGGAAGATATATCAGCATCGAAGTTTGCAGCAATGATCTGGATAAGACCAGTACCCGTGTGAGAGATTCCCTAAACACTGGTGTCTGTGTAAGAAGCATGGACAGCAGATTTCTTAAATCTCACCACCTCGTCATAGCCGCAGGTCACTGTGTAGTCATACAACTTGTCCACAACTTTCTTGGAGTCCCGCGTAAGTAAACCTAGGGCAATCTGTAAGTCAGTGGCCTCATGTGTAACTTCACTGGTGACGATGTTTCCTATTATAGCAGCAGATAATGTCTTAGTCAACTTTGGGGAGACCAAGGACAACATAGATAGTGTTTGAGAAACCACATCGTCCATCTTGTCTTTGTTAATGAGAAGGTCATAATGTGTACTTTCGCATTTCATTTGCTTGCACTCACGTTTAATGCATCTCGCCACTTTAATCTTGCTGTGCTCCAATTAATCGTCTTCGTTTTCATCCTTTACTATCTTCCAAGACAGATGAAGCACACCTTTTGAATGCGATGATGCTTGCATAGCCAGAGGATGTCAAAACAATGCCATCACCAGAGAACCGTTCCTTAACCTTCTCAATGACTATCGGGCGTGACAATAACCTACTGCAACAACTGATGTAGATACCATACTGTTCGGCTAAATTCCATAGACTGTCCTTGTCCTCCAACATGAAGCTGAAGACAGCCTCAAGTCCTGAAGCAGTCACATCAGCTTCTGAATCTCTTCCTGCTAGTTGTATATTTCTGAGGGTCATAAACTTGCACATGCAATCCCTGTGATGTCTGGCCTCTGCAGCAATCAGATCCAGAGACCCCTCCAGCCGAAGTGTGACCTGACTGGCCCAGTCATCATTACGAGCTCTACATATATCAAGAAGAAACTCTGTGTATGGCTTTTTCTCGTGCTCCGAGTATCTCGAGTGGCACAAAAAGGCATGTCTCCATCTCTCAGGGTTCTTTGCATCTTTCACAATGTCACAAATCTCTCCACAATAGAGACAATGTTTTTTGAAATTAAATTCAGCATTCTGCAACATTTTGTAAAGCATATTTTGTCACATTGGACTTGGAAGTATACTTAGATACACAATTGTTGTGATAGAAAATCGTCAAGTCAGCTGTTTCTGATAACTGGTCATATAATTTGCTATGCAAGTTATCTCTATACTTTCGATTTGCATCTATAATCGACAAGATTCTCGCATGTCCACTATTTTTCTGTATTTTTCTGCTTGAAGGCTACATCTACACTTGAAGGCTACATCTAAATAATTTTGGACATAGGAAGGTAGTGTGCCACACGGTACGACATAATTTGGCATATCATAACATGGTCAATAATTCAAAATATAACAATTTTCCAGCTTTCTAATCGAAATATTTTGATTGAGTATCCCTCAAAACCCATATTTTGATGTATTACATGCCTCTCTAGCATAATTAGAAGACACTATAAAATAATTTATATAGCGGGAGCCATTTTGGCGGCCATCTTTTATTTATAAAAATTGCTCAAGGGTGAGAGTTTCACACCCCCCCTCCCCCCTAGAATGTTCAAGTAGACCTTATGCAATAATAATCCACAGAGAAAAAAACTTTATCGCAGACTCTGAGGTTATGTGATGCGGCAGACAGACTAGTTAGGTCAATGCTAACGAAAATAAAGAATTTTATTGGTTCGGGTTGCAGGGTTGGCCTTTACAGTAACAAACAAATATTATACTTTATTCATTTGTAGCATTCAATTCATTATAGTAGCTAGGCCTATATTTCTCTTCCAATTTGGTGGAGTTGAAACTAACATTTGTCTTATTGTGATGGCAAAAGGCGGAAGTACCTGGATCTTGCATTGCTGCTGTGAAATTCCTGGATGGTATGTTAGGAGCAGGCCTAATGTATCCTTGTCGTACGTATGTCTGAAAAATTTACTCAACATTTTAGTGTTTTTGAAGTTAAGATGACCTTAGCCGTGTATGGGTCTAGGATCGAGTTACTTAGCGTTATTGCCCTACTACGATAAATCATATTAATTTATTGCAGAATATAATTCATAATAAATCAATATACCGTACATTATACAATTTGAATGAGTTAATCTAAAACGAAAGAAAATTAATCTGAAACGAACAAAAAGTATTGTCTAATCGTTAGTTTTTTAAGAGCTGTTATAGCTATGACCAGGATTGTGTAAACTCATTATCCTTAAATGTATATTGTTCTATATAATTACGGATACGGTATGTGATATACGTTATGTCAAGAACTTTATGAAAACTGTTATCGATACAGTTGATTCAACGATACCTCAATATTACATTAACAAATAATACAAAATATATATAGAGATGTAGTTATCATATGTAATGGCAACACATGTGTGAAACGTGAATCCAAAGTACCTACAGAATCGAAGCCTTTTCTAAGAGTTGAGCAGGAGACTCTAAGAAACACTCTAAACATACTTTGTTTTTAATTATTTTCTTTTTCGATATATATTTAGAGAACAGATAGTTCCGATAATATATTCAGCAATATATTAACAATTCTGACTGGTATTGTTATATCAGATAAATGAAATAGGTGAATCAAGCAGATGAGATTATAATGTGATAAGCATGACAGTTTAATAAATTGTGTCATATAACATTCTTTGGCTGCTAGAATTTAAAAACAAATTGTAATTTTTACGTGTCTTTTGTGGCAGCATTCTTAATAATATAATTATATAACTTCACGTTCGACATGTTTGAGGTCACGACTCGAGTGGAGGTTCAAAAATGTGATGATGATGTTTGAATCACAGACTGTTTAAACTATCGTTATACTATATATTGTCATTTGTCATGCAAACTGAAGTTTACTGCCTTTGGTATCTCCTTGCATTGAAGTTAATGTTATGTAATATTTAAAACATGGTAATTAATTGAATACTATTTCAGAAGCTTGTTGATGATCTATATCTAGGGGGGGGGGGGCAACTGGGTAAATAAGTGAACGAATAACTGGGGTATTCGGACACTTTTTTGAACATATATATTATGACTGAACTGGACCAGGATAACTTCGCGTGAACATGGTGTATTAGAGCTGTACCGATTTCTGTATTTTCAAGAGGTGACACTGACACTTTTTATATATCTAAGGTTATGAAAATCACATGTACTTCATATTCAAGGGTCAATAAAATAACCCAGCTGCACCATGTGCATATTCAAAGGCTGTTTTGTGTCCCGAACATTACGCCTAGATGAGTGTGCTGTACAGAAAGCAATGACAGATTGTTTGTTAAAACTTTTAGGCTATCCCGAGCATTGTGTTTATTGAGAAAGGGTGTGTAATGGTTAAAATCTGTACAGGCCTAGTAAATGGTATGTATAGCAACTGTATAGGTTCTAGTAATTTTCGGCAAAATTTGTATATTCAAATGTATATTTTGGCCACAAAGGTATTTCAAGACTAAGAGTTTGACTATACTGTCTGCAAATTTTTACCTAATGCCCCAACCTATAGGGGAATAACCTCCTGAGCATGGTGAGATGTATCAGATGGCACTGCCATACACCCTGTATCCTAATTTTCGTTCAAGTCCAAGCACACAACCTCTAGGACACGAAGCAGATATATTATGGTATGTTTTTAAATTGTGCTGTTGAAAATCGAGAAAAATCGAGTTTAAACTGTTTATTTCTGAAATATAATAGTGTTATCAGTTTTCACGCCTCAAAAACTATACAAATCCATATATTATACTCATTTTGCTGTTCATTATTTCAAAAGTAATGGTGAAATAGATAATATATTGGACACATGGCGGCCATTTTGGATTTAGTCAATTTTCATAGATTTAAAGAGTTAGAAACAAATGCAAGACAAATTTTATTCTCATCACTACTATGTTCCAAAAAGGAATAAATAAAAAATCACTTTTACCAAACATTTAGCACGTAAATACATAAGGGCATATACTAATCGTCACTGTAATTCTAAAAAAAAAATACTCGGACATCATAACAAACAACAACGATTCTCATGCACCCGCACTGGATGCGATCGTATTCCTTTACCATGTACATATTTAACTCAAGAAATGTTATTTAATATGCTAATAAAAGGATTGAAATGGATTACATACCCATAGTCGTCATTGGCTCTGACATGGTTAACCATTTCACAGAGTTCTTTGACTTGTGTCGACATTGCCCATTTGGTAAATAAGGGGGTTGCCTACTTGAGAGAGTTCGGTATTAGGCATGCTTTTTTTTTAAAAATAAAATTGAAGATAACTTGCTTGCGTACGATAAGCCAATGAATATTTTTCAATTTCGAAGTAATATTACATGACTGTGGGTGAGCTTCGCATGCTACTCTAGCCAAGCAATTTCTCACTAGCTCCAACATGGAACTAATTTGGAAATTTGCTTTGCTGAGCTTTACTTGTAATAACAATAAACTGGATTTAAGTTTTGCTTCCTGTCATTCGATATTTGTATGCATCATATACAAAGGCTCCGTTGCACTGCTCTGCAAAGCCAAAAGTCGGTATCTGCTTAATCTCACCTTCACTGTAGACATGGTTATCTGATATAACCGTCTATTTCGTGCCGATTTTAAAGGAACTCCTTGGGATGAGACTTTTCAATTTTGAAAATTTACTTCATATGAAGCTATATAGTCTACTGATCCTGAATAAAATAAAAAAACATAGAAAAAACAATTTTAAACCACTGAGAAAATTGTACATGTAGTTTTATTTTCAAGAAGTATATTGTAATGTAAACAAGATGCCCCCCCCCCCTCCCGTCTGAGACGGCATGATCAAAGTAAGCACCTGGTTACATCAATAGCCGCCCTTAATTGCCCTGGGAACGCGATGATCAGGCGGGGGGGGGGTCACCTACAGCACAGATGGTCTGCTCAACGCTGGGCCGACGGCATCAACTTGTGGCCCAATGCTGTGCTAGCATTCAACCATCTTTTAGGAGAACTCATTGTATGTTTGGATTTTGTCCGGTTTCTTTTAAATATTGTTAAGAAATGTTTCTAAAAATCTGAAATTCTTGAAAGAAATAAAAAATGCTCTGTGGGATACACTACTTCATTACAAAATTAAAAACAAAAATTGATGTCATCATACTGAGTCGCTTTAAAGCTATCCCCTTCATTTCATACCACGTTTCGAAACATTTCACCAAAGCATTGTTATCCATTGTATTGGACGCAGTCTAGAAGAGTGAAGGCTTTGGCTTTTCCCTGATCGGTATTTAAACCGATATATTTGTGTTCAACACCTCATTAAGACAATCACGACCCTTTTTAAATTATATTAAATTCTAAAATGCATCTTTTTTTCCTCCCTTCCTGCCAGACGTCTGTGAATGAGCATTATATATTAATGAAGAATTGGTATGGCAAAAAGCAGCTTATATAAGACGCCTTAATCACGCCTTAATCACTCCAGGTATACTTTAAGTGATTTTGTATAGTGGATGTTTCCAGACCAGTTGATTTCAGACGGCGATTTATTCGTGACGCTCTCTTATTTCATCTAGTAATGGCACTATCCGGTAATGCGAATCCATGAAATTTTAGATTTAGCCGAGTAGTAGGGATTACAAGTTGAGACATCAATAACAAACTTGCTGTAATAAGTATAAATTATATACGGTGACCGGCATGCTAAGGGGTTTGTTTGGAGGTGCACCTTGTCAATACCAAGGAAGGGTAAGGAGATTAGCGCCACACATTCAAATTGTAGATTGAAAATGATGTTTCTTGAAATGTACACGAAAGCAACAATGTGCTGGAGGAGAAGATGCATATAAACCGTGACAATGATAATTTGCTTGGTAGTCATGATAATGAATTGCTTGTAAATAATATAGTTATAATAGCCTTCATTCACCCGGGAACGCAAGTGTCCTTGGAAATGCACTTCCTTTCACGAGTTTATCTTTATATTTAATTTGAATTACTTTAAAGAGCATGGAATTTATGTTTTTGTTTCATCAATGTGCTCAATGCCTTGGACTATGTCATTTGTTCTCGGCAAATGCAATAATTATTTGTATATAGTAGGCCTATGCTTTCTGGTTTTAAATATAACATTATTGTGCTAGTAAAAAACACAAAGTAGCTGAGAACACGCCAACTGGTGATTAATAAAGGAATGCACGATATTTTAGTGACAATACTGCCAATTGTCAACCAACGTATCACGCAATTTTCTGTGGTAAAGTGAAATAGTTCCGGATGAGATTACACTTTTCACACGAGATTACACTTTTCACATGCTATGTTTTTACAAGCATTTATGGTGGCCTAGATTGTCTCTTGCTAATTGGATCCGCCACTGGTGCGGGGACCATCTTTATACGTCAGATTCTGACGTATAAAGACGGTCCCCGCACTGAAAGAATTAAGATAGTTCTAATGCCTGTAGACCCATAACATACGTATTCAAATGAAGCGGAAAGAGCTCACCAATAGGTTTATGATAATTTCAAATTAAAAAAACACATTTGGTCTCCATAGTTTATGTAAAACAAAGTCAGCGTCATGAGGGTCAAAGATTTAGTGGTTTCGATCTGCAATTTCCACCAACACAGACGTCGTCGGCATCTTCAACCTCGCCAGAAAAAAATTAAGCGAAAAATAGCATGTCCTGAAGACATAGCAAAATATATTCTTTTAATAATTATACTGTTTAAAAGAAATACACGCAAGCCGTCTAGAAAAATGGAAAACACACAATCATAAACAGCCAGCGAGTTAGCCCCTCTCACCACAACGACCCATTGCCTTTCCAGCATACACACACCATTAGTATAACATGTGTACAATGTTGGACCAACGTCGAAGCCGTTGGTCCAACACTGTACACATGTTATACTAATGTTTCGTGTTTACTGTGTTCAGCTTACAGAAGTGGGTTTGGTTGTGAAAGGGTTACGCACCAATCAAGACTACGATCTTTTTCATTTTTTTTAGGCGCTTTGAAAATGAATTTACAAAAGCAAATGTGTCTTCTGGTATATTAAATATTTAAAATGCTTATCCTCCGAAGTAACAAGCCAAAATAATTTTCTCCCACATGAAGTTGTGGATCGCGTGAGCGAGACACAACTTCAAGTGGGTGAACATTTGAATTAGATAACTTGGAGACTAAAGGGTCGTCTGAATCGCGAGCAGGGACCACTAAATAGATAATGCGATCTGACAGTTCTCTTTTCTATTTTTCGTGAAGTACAAATTGGTAAATACAATGAGCACGCTATCGCTTTCTTCATTTTGGACAAGCGTACTTATGTGTGATAATCAATCATTCAGTAATGGCGGTGTGAAGTACTAATGGCTGTGAAATTCCAGGATCACGCAATCTGCTCATTTCGAAATGTGAAATGTCATCAAATTAATAACTTTTTATCAATTAACAATCAGTGCTTTGTTTGAAATCCACACAAGCACCATTGATAAAAATAGTTCGCATGTGACTACTTGTTTATAAGCGTGTGTGCGCGCGTACCAAATAACTGTTACCGGGGTTCGCAAAACTGGTCCACATTGGCCCTTTGGAACTAATTCAAGAGTATATGCTCCAAATATAATTCAAGTGAATGACACATAAGCAAAATAGTTACTTTATTGGCACATTTTATACAAATCTGTATCTGTCTTTCTTGCATATAATAAGCGTATCTTCACCTACACAGGTTAAATTATATTATTTCAACATCACAGAGGCACCTATAATCTGATAATGTTTGACGTTTTTCAGTAATAACTGTTCTATTTGTGAGCACAACAGTAAAGGGCATATGTCTTTAACACCGGTGGGTTCCGTGCTGATATGTGTGTCTTGTCTCTGCTACTGCTCTGCGAAGCCAAAAGACAGTACCTGGTTACTTGTAAAGTGAGCAGATATTGCCTTTTGGCTTTGCACGGCATGATATGCAATTGCAAAGAACTTAAAGTAACTGCTGCATAATGTCTTTGCACGGCAGTGCTCCTAGCAAACACACGCCGTTGATACAATGCTGGTTTGATGTTGGGCCAGCGTCGCAGACGGTGGACCAACAGCAATCCAGCATTGGTTGATCTTATGTATTTTTCGGCCTGCTGTTTTAGTCATTGTGGCCATTGATGTTGCTGCAATTAATATGATGCTGTCACTGTCGCTGTTGTTATTTCAGCTGGTGGTGTTGTTGCTGTTGGTGTGGTTGTTTTTCTTGATGACGTTTTAATGTCGTTGTCGTCGTATCAGCTGTTGCCGTGGTTGCTGTCCTTTTGTTGTTATTGTTGTTGCTGTCGTTGTTGTTGCTGTTGTTGATATCGTTGCTGTTGTTGTTGAATCAGATACGACGTGACTGTCATATCACCGGCAGCTCGTAGATGGTGAGGGATTCTGAGTGATGAGGGAAGGCTGGTCCATGGCGCCGTGATGTTTGCCATTGATAGGGCATCCTTATTTACAAACAAAAAACAGAGACCTTTTAAAACGAAAAAACTCGTTCGTCAGAAAACCATTCGCAATTATTTTCTATTGATAAATTTTGAATATAAAATCGTGAAACACAATTTTAATAATACGTTTGAACGTTTATTATTATCTACATGCTCATAATTATGTAGGGTAGACAGACGATCAGGGTGTAAATGGTCAGCAGCATTCATTCAAAGTATTATTTTCACACCCTTCTTGTACAACTTGATCCCTATAAGTTTGATTTGACATGGCCCTCGTAGTGCTCAAATTTCCCAAGTCGGGCTTCAAATAAATATATTTCCCTCCAAACACGCGCTATTGTCATAAAATTATTGTAAAACAATGCACGTCGTATAAAATTTAGCAAACAGGTACAATTTAAGGGTATATTTTTTATTCGTGATAAATTCGTGAGCAATGCTCGTTAACAAATAACTGATAAATAAGGAAGCCTTATTTTGCGTGAGCTGAAAGTTTTGGTACGAATCTAACGTTATGTCACGACGCCGTACCAACGTCGATTCAACGTAAAATACATTGATTCGTACGGCGTCGCTTGCTTACCCACTGGGCACACGATGCTGTTGCGACGTTGAATCAACGTCAATGACGTTGATTCAACGTTGCAACAACGTCGTGCGTCTAGTTGGTGGGGCTTACGTACTTGTCTGGATGCCACTCGTTCTGAGTACACATCTGTCCCTGACATCTCTCGCCTGTCCACCGTAGATCCTTTCTGACCCCGAGCCTTCTGCAAATACTTCAAAAAAAGAAACAACATAGTGCTATATTATATTATATTATATTATATTAATGGCGTTTTAATAGCTATATTATATGTGATTATTTGTCGTCCATTTTATGGTGGCTCTAAATTAATAACCCTTTTTGAAGGTGCAACATGTCTTTAAGTAGCACAATTTGAACATACAATTTATCTGCAGGCCTTCGATGTCACCAATTAACATAATCTTTACTCACGTGTTAACACATAAAGCGCTGAAATATTTTATATATAAACCAAGAGGTCAAATGTTTTTTTCAATTTGAAATCATCATAAATGTCTTAGTTAGCTCTTTCTGCTTCATTTGAATACCTGTGTCATGTGTCTTAACTACGGCCATTATGACTATTTTACTCTTTCAGCGCGGGGACCGACTTTAGATTAGGCGTCATAATCTATTCAGAATCTGACGTCTATAGATGTCAGATTCTGACGTCTAAAGTCGATCCCCGCGCTGAAAGGCTTAAACAATGTTAATCTACTGTCTATAAGTTATTAAATTATTATAAGGCTATATATAGTAGCCTAATAACAGGCTATTCAAGATTGGCAAGAATCAAGATGAATTCGACGCAATTTTACATGAAATAGTTAAACATGGTAAGCATTTATTAAAATGATGTCTACAGTCTGTTTCATCAGATTCTTGGAGTAGCCTTTTTCAATTTCTAACAAAACATTTGGCTGAATTTTGTTGTGTATTATCGAAATTAGACTATTTGGCAGGTAGGCCTAATAAAATTGCAAAATGACAGGTCTCATTTCACCATTACCGTAAAACAGGAACTAGATTACCTGCCAAATCAAATGGTCTAATTTACAAAATGCACAACAAAATTCCATCAAATAATTTTTAGCGATGATGTGGGAAGATGAAAAAAATATCCAAGAAACATTTTAGACAAAAAAATTGAGAAGCGACTTAGAAAATTAAAAAAGGCTACTCCCAGGATCTGATGAAACAGACTGTAGATTAGCCCAGGGTCCTATAAATATAGTCTAGTGATATCACACCTTATTGACGATGTGTCGGCTTGTTCGGGTACAGCTGCACGGCGTGGAAGGCATGGCAAAAGTGTATTGTTGATTATTCAACTATTCACAATCATTTATAGACTATAAATTATAGTATAATCGCATTAACAGAACGCACTTATTAAATAGAAACCACTTTTTATTGTGATTGACGCTTGTTGAAGTCTAATATTCAAACTCAAAATTCAAGAGAATGTGATGGAATGATTTTGGTTGAAATTTATGTGAAGCTATGACGTCATAGTTTTTTTTCGAGTCAGCCATATTTTAAGAGAGTGGCGCCCATCCCAGTGAAAATCACCACACACAATACTCCTCCCATACACTTACATGTATCATGGCCCATACGCTTGGGCCTCCCAGTGTCTTCCAAATTGACAAATGTTATATTTTTTATCATCACCATATACTCTTTCAAAATAAAAAATAAAAACGGGTCCTTATATAAACATCGTTTTTTTCTATTTTCACATGCAAATCAACAGTCCGTTTCACCAGATCCTGGGGGTAGCCTTTTTCCAATTTTCTGAGTCGCTTCTTTAAAAAAATTTAACAAAGTTTTTCTCGGATAATTTTTTCATCTTCCCCTTACATCCCTGAAAATTTTGTAAAATTTTGTTGTGTATTTTGGAAGTTAGACCATTTGGCATGTAATAGAATTCTTGTTTCACGGTAATAGTGTTATTTCTTTAAAGAAAGCCGTAATTTTGAAAATTTATTACATGCCGAATGGTCTAACTTCGCTAATACACAAAAAAATTCCACCAAATTTTCAGGGATGTTTGGGGAAAATGAAAAAATGATCCGAGAAAAAAATTGTTAAAGAAAAAATTTAAGGAGCGACCGAGCAAATTGGAAAAATGCTACTCCCTGGATCTGGTGAAACCATCTTCCCTTGGCCAGTCTTACCGCACGAGCCTGTCCGTATATAGTACTACAATCAATTATTCTGCCTATATGGTCATCTTGGGGGTGTGTCTGAGATTCAAACCTCATTGGATGTTTCAGATTTATATATATGTCATAAAAGGTCGTGAAGAATTGACCTCTTGCTCATCTCTCGTGCACAGTTACCTGCTTCCGTTGCTAGATGTATTATATGGGCAATTTTCAAAATATTTGGGCAAAAACGGTAAACACATGTCTTCAACGTATTTTCAAAAAGTTTGCATTATTTCATTATCGTTATCATTTAATCAATTAAATATATGTATTTATTTAGAACTCAGAATTTTTTTTACAAGCATTTATCTTGGAAAATCAAGTTTTTACTCGATATATTATGCTTGATTTGTCTTCACTGTGAGGTGTCCAAAATGGGTTTGCGATTTTTTGAAAACTTTTTAATGTCATATAATTACGTTATTGCGATTCATGACAGGATGGCCCTATTTCTAAAATGTCTTTTCTTGATAATAAAATAAAATATGTATAAAAAAGTTGACTGAATCACCAGTTATGTCTTTACCGTTAACAAGAACCCATAAGGCCTATTATTTCTGCAAGTATTCACCAGATGGCTCTAGCACATATATTCCCGGATCTAGTCAACTATTTTTTTCTTAGAGCAAACAAGATTTGATTTATGGACAAAGATAAAAGCAATATAAGTGTAAAATAGTATGTCACAAATAAAATTTCACAACAATAGGATGCCTTTACCGTGTGTCTACTAACCTTGGTTGAAAAATTAATGAGCTGTTCTAGATTATTCTTGTCATCAGTACATGAAGAAAACAACGTTATTAAGTCAAAAATATGCACTTATGTTGTAAAATGTTTATTTTATGCCAAATAGTGTGTCTTTACCGTTATAATGATTTGTTTTTACCATTAAAACGGTAAAGACAAATTCTATTTTAAAAGGTAAGTTCTGTGGTAATTCAATGTCCCTTTAGTCATAAGGTGTGGAAGTCTGCATACAGTTATACTGAAAACCAGGCCTGCTATATAAAGCTTATATCACCTATTTATTTAACAACTTTTTTTCTTTACCGTTACAGCAACATCTTTACCGTTACAAAACCGTCTTTACCGTTTAATGTTCTGTCTTTACCGTTATAAAATTGTCTACTATTTAAGCCATACCGGTAAAGACAAAAAAAGATTTCTACTAATGTCACTAAAAGTGCTAATATTTAACATGCTGCTTGGATATTGCACACTGATGCTTGGCATAGTATCCTATATGCTTACATAACATTTAAATTCGCAAAATCATAATTATTTTTTCTCAAAATGTCTTTACCGTTATTGCTCAAATTTTTTTAATATGGCCCATATAGACAAATTGGGAATCTCTCATTTTGGAAAGTGAGGTGTGCCGAATTCGTCATGGCGGCCATGCAGTAATCATATAGTGGCCGCCATTGAGGGAGTTGGGAACACAATGACATCAGCGTGAGATTCCGAGCTTATATATCTATCATACCAATGGAAACAAGCAAGCTATGCTCTCAGCCAGCTCTCAAGCGCTTTCTGATTGGCCGGTCTTGAGACGCGCGACATTCAAGGTATCTGGCTATTTAAAATAGTTGAGCGCTGTGCTCTCTAAAGCAAGGTATCGCACTACGTGCTCGTAGACTCTCGGAGCCTTGCTAATACACGGGAGCCATCGGCTGCAGCATATGCGTTGTTACTACCAGCGTGAGGACCACTTTTTATATCTCTCTTTCTTGATTTCGATGTTTTTGCGAGAGAAATGATCACCTAATCTAAATGAATTTGTATAAAAATTATATAAATGTGATATTTAAACCCAAGCACGAATACTTTCATCAGGATGTATCCGTAGATGTTCCATGAAATTTTACATTGAGAAAAGTACAAGGACATCTATTAGGTCCTATGTTTTATTTTCTTATTTCGCTTCGGACATCTTGACAGTCTGTCAGTTAGTTTAACAGTAATTTAGTATACAAATATGGATGGAGATCAATTGAAAGTAACTCTGGTCAATCAAAATTCACCTTTATATCCCGGGACTCCGCCTGGGTTATCTACAAGCCGAGTCAGGACCCCACTTAATGGAATACATATTTTATTAGGACGTAACACTGCTCTGCAAAGCCAAAAGGGAGTATCTGCTTACTTGCAAAGTAAGCAACAGTAAGTAACTGATTTGCACGCCAGTACACAAGTCAATACCGAGACAACGTCTTGTGTTTGCTGGATAGAATGATAATTATAAAAAAATACCAGCCTGATCATGTTTTAAATAAAGCACCCTTTAATCATGTGAGGTATGTTTAACTTGGGATTTACGTTCTCATTCAATAATTTAAACATAATAGGCCTACTAAGTTTAAAAACAAAGAAACTGTTCTATGAATTGATCATAATTTACTTGCTCATACTTTGGGAGTTCCTATTAGGTGTGCCTAGTTTATAAAAAAACATAAAAAATATGTCGGGTACGTCGTACTAACAACAATGCAAACATAATTGTCTTGGCGTGACGGGCTCACAATCATTTATTATCTAACATGTACATATTCAGACTTTGCTTTAAAACTATATATTATAATTTTTAATGTTCACATATATATTTGTCACTTTTTCGAATTAAACTTATTGATCCAATCGTTCTGCATTTCAATTTTGCTAAAACTCACCGTTGGCATTCAATGCCTACGGTGAGTTTTAGCTAAATTGAAATGCAGAACTTCCAAAGCGTGATTCACCTGTTCAAGAAGTTCGTTGTTTTTGTTTGGTTGACTAAAGCCTCATCCAGAGAGCGCTCAAATCGGTATGCGATAGTAAGTTCACCCGTCGAATGCCTCACCAGGCTGCTGAGTAAAACGGTTAACGTTGCTGTTGTTGATATTTCCGTGATATGTGAATAGATCTCTATAATGTCCTAGTGGCTGCTCCAACATTCAAAAGCGAACGCTCAACACCGAGAACCAAGCTCTGACGTGCGTACTTCAGAAAGCTCCGTGCTGACAACTTTGCTGGATCCAAGGTTAGAGTGACTTAAAATCCTCATCTCTATTTTATAAATAACCCAGTTTAACAGATGCATGAGAGGCACACACACCAGTGATAAACCAGAAACCCAGCCCACTGCTGTGACAGGGCTGTTTTTCCAGTCCAGCTGGTCGTAAGTGGGATCGTTATCGTCGGCCAGAGAACTATAGATGACTGTGAACAATCCATAGATGACGCTATATACGCTACCGTGGTAGAAGTGTAGCAGTCTGACAGGTACACCTGTGACCAGTAGGTCCATCAGAACGTACACCATGTTCAAAACGTGCGACTTAAAGCTGATCAAATTCAATCCTGCTGCTGCAACAGTAAAAAAATTGTGTGTCAGGTCATGGATGAAATTCGTTTAGAGGATAGAGAGTCACTAAAGTATCATATTTCTATTGTGGTGAAACACAATAATTTTTGTGAGAGAACACAATAATATTGTGAGGTAGCACAATAATTATTATGAGGGGACACAATAATTTACAATAAAAATTCCTGTGGTGTTTTTTGATACCATACTATTTCACCACATGATAAATACTTATTTATATCATCAGAGTCAGCCATTTTTCAATATAAGATATGGAAATTAAAAAAGTTTCATAGAGCAGACTGAAGTACATTATCGTGAGCAAAGGCGCTGTCGAAAGACATACATTCTGAGTGATCCAGCCCAGTTTGAACATCAGCGGCATGTTTTCATACACAGGTTCATCTGTTATTATATGCATATACCGTTTTATTTGCAGAATTGAAAAATTATCGGTGCAATATCAGTTTTGAAACTACTCCTTGTCAGCGTTTTCTATTAATAACCTTTGACAATAATGCTAAAGAGCACCACAATTTGACTTGAAGCAGCTGAGTTTGTTTCACTGAAAAATAATATTTACATTGTGACGGATCTCACTCCTGTGGAGGTTGAGCATGCTGCACATGCGGATGGGCCTACAATGTATACCCGGCGATTTATGACGACCCACCTACTTTAGCCGAAACTATCCAGATGGAGAGCGAAATTTCTAAACTACAAACAATTGACAATTAGACAACCCTTAATTTTATTGTCTTTCGTGGTCTGCAATATAAAAATATCATAATGTGCTGCTAACGAGAACGTTAGAACTATAAAGAACGAGGTTTTTAATAAGTGAACTAATAATACTCACTGGGAATCAATAAATACATTTTATACTTTACCTCATTTTATTCAATCAAAATGAATGCAGCGACAGTCAATGCGAGTTTATTTCCTATATAATATAGATTAAAAATGTACCTTTGAAATTTCATATGAACTAGATAAAGGTAATAACATGAATGTTGTACAACTGGATTTTCATGTCGTACCGAAAATATTCGACACACTTGATCAGTGTTTTATTTAACTCAAATTGGATCATAAATAATTAAGCTTCCAAACCGAAAGCAATATGTAGAACGTAAAGTCAATACATGTAAACAAAAATAGCATTGCAGCATGTCATATAGTCATATTTGTTTGACCGTTTGACTTCCAGGCCGAAGTGCATGCCAGGATCCAGAGATACTGGTGAAAATGTAAATTTGACGGAGATTTTCGTCATGTATCTTAGTGAATGTGTTGAGTAGCAATGTTGAATTGAGCAAAATCAATGACTCACTGAAAGCCAATAAAACTTTAGACCAAATGAAACCAAGATAGAGATATATTCATAATCCTCAAAAAGGAGAGCAACTAGTGGCCATGTGGCTGTTTGCAATCCTGTTTACATAAAATTGAAGTTTAAACAAAAAAGTTGAAAGTCCGTTTCTTTAAATTAATTAACGCTTACATTACTAAATCGACTACTTAAGCCTTACATTGAGAATTGTAGTTGGAAAAAAACTTGGTCTGGCCTGTGAAGCCAATAGACTGTACCACCCACGAATATCAGCTGGAATGATTTTTCTTGATTAAGGCAATTTGCATTCAAACAGCCTACAAACACTACACTTACTAAAGATGAAGGATATACGCACATTCCAGCGTCTATCATATTTCCATAATAAGTCTAGCAAATATTGTCTAACCGATATATGCCTACACACGTGTCCCATGCATTACAAATTTGAAATATAGACATATATATATATGGTTATAAAAAGAACAATAATAAGTTCCAGCTACATTCTTAAAAAGGTAGTCGAGCATACCCCACATCGTTTTAAAATATATAATTGGATTTTAATTTATTATGTATTATCGTCTGTCATAGTACCACTTCAACATCTATTATACGTAGTCTTCAGAGTTTAATATTTAAATGTGTAAGCTTCATTAATATACCCATATCAATCAAGTTCTCATTATTAATTGTGAGGTCTTATCTTGCAAAAATGTTTAAATAATTCAAATGTGTTTGAAAACCTAGATATACCTGCCGTGAATCTTCTAGCCGTCCTAACGTGGTATGAGACGCATGCGACTTGTATGAGAGAGTTCACAGTCAACACGAGAAATGACCAGTTCCCAAGATACAGCGGCCATGTTCCGGTTTCATAATACGGGAGCACTCCGCTGTAGATGATGCTGAACGTGAAGTACAGTGCTGCCGCCACCCGGTAGAACACATACACTAACTGTAGAGTGGCACACTGAAAAGAGATAGATATCGGAAACCAAGGATCATTTTTGTCTTTTATTTATCTTACAAATCAATCAAAGATTTACCGGAGTTTCCACATAACCTGGAAAACATGCAAAACGTGAAATTTGAAAATAATCTAAAAAGTCAGTTAATTTTAAAATGTTGTCAAAAGTCATGGCATTTTTTCCATATTTACATGTTCTTGTGCACACTTGTAACCCTCTCCGCGCATTCACCGTCATTAGACAGTTACTTCCTTGTTGCCTGGCAGCCAATCCCTAGGCTATGGGATAGGCTGACACTGTTTACGAAACTATCTATGACTAATAGGGATCGGTTACCAGATAAATGTTTTGTCATTCCTCACGTTTACGACTGAATCCTCAAACTGTCATGCTATTATTAATAATTCAAAAATTGTTAGAAACACTAATAATCTCAGATAGATCTTATTTTACCTATTTTTAACTAGATATCCCTTAACTTTTCTAACTGAAATCAGAGAAAGTAAAATAAATCTAAAGATATGTTTGGAATGTTGTTTATAATTTTGAGGCAAAACCCTGACAATTGGAGTAGAGTAAAAGAGTCTTAACTGTAAATCGCAAAAAAGAGTAAATTGTTGAATTTATGCTGACCAATTTCTCATCCCAATTAAATTACAGATATATTCCGACTACATGAATGCTGCTCAATTTCTTATCCCATTTGAATTTCAGACAGTCGACCAGAGATATGAAATGAAATGAATCGGGCTTTAGGCCACCTTTGTGCACATATAGGATAAACTGGGCCAGGAGAACCTCCTGAGGATGGTGAGATGATTGAGATGACACTGCCCTCCAGACACAGGATTCGAAATTCGAGCCCTGGCGGTCTGAGGCCGAGCACGCTACCTCTCGGTCACGGAGGCTCCCCACAATACTGACTCGACCAAAGATGAATGGTCTCTGAGTCGAGTACAGAAAAGTTGGTTTATTTAAAGCTGTTACAACAACACTAAGAAGACATGCAACCCAGTCTCAGTGGATACAACCCAGCAACATGAGAGGTTGACCCAACGTTGGTTTACTGTTGGTCCACCGTCTACGACGTTGGCCCAACAGTAAACCAACGTTGGGCCAACGTCTCATGTTTGCTGGGGAGACGTTGAATTGTTTTTTGTATTAATAATTATGAAAATTCGACATCGCTTTATAATTTCGTTATACAACGTTGTACTTTGGCCGCATTCTATGTTTTTTTCTAGTGTTGATATTGAAATTATGAAGTTATAATTATCACCAAAATACACGTTATCTGCATCATCGTAACCCTTACACCATTGGAATATTTTTTATGTAAGCAAAGAAACCAACGTTTTTTTTCAATTTGAAATCATCATAATTTTTTTAGTAAGCTCTTTCTGTTTTATTTGAATACCTATGTTATCATGTGGTTATGGGTCTACAGCCATTATAAATATTTTATTCTTTCAGTGCGGGCATCGACTGCAGACGTCAGGATCTGACGTCTATAGTAGACGTCAGATTCCGACGTATGGCGTCGGTCCCCACGCCTTAAGGGCTAAAGTCGGCTTAACGCTTATAATAATAATTACATGACTTTACACATCGGATTCAGATATTGGGTTGGAAACATTTAATAATAATTGTTTTTCTAAAAAAATGTTTTACACAAGTCTAAGTGGGCCACTATTCAATCTCCAGGGAGGGGGGGGGGGCTGGAGTTTTTGTCGCGGACAAATTATTTATTTCAACCTGGCTCGGTGGCGCGCTAAAAATTTCAATTTTTACTACATGTTATATATAGCAGTTATTAAACTAAATTATTTAATTCATGCAGAGTCTGCCCCTGTAGATTGAATGGTGGCCCCCTAAGGTATATAATATTTAGAATTTATTACCTAGTTATTTTTTCTTCCCTAGCTCTGATTTCTTAGTTTTCACATTTTATATCCCATTTTTCTTAGTTCTTACGCCTCAACATGTCAACTCTTACATCGGACTCACTTTTTTTTCACTACCTCGACCTACTTCCAAGTTGGTCCTACATCCCGGAAGTTTCTGCATGGTGTAACTGCGGGTAATTCCTACGTCCCATCCTAGCTAACACGAGACGTTGGACCAGTGTTGGTTTGATGTTAGCCCATCGTCTACGACGCTGACCCAACATCAAACCAACACTGGTTCAACGTCTCGTGTTTGCTGGGATGCACACTGGGCACACGACGCTAGTGCGACGTTGGTTCAACGTAAATGAAGTTGATTCAACATCGCACCAACGTCGTTTGCCCAGTGAGCACGGGTCTCCACTTCAGGCTGCATAAAATAATGTGAAGAGGTCTACAGCACTGACGTGAAAGCCAAGAGGCAGTAACTGCTTCATTTTTAAGTAGGCAGTTACCACTTTTTGGCTTTGCAGAGCAGAACTGAACAGAATGCTACAAATAACATGTATTCGCGGTAACTCGACAAAAACACGATCAAGCAATTCCGCCACAATTCAACCAGTTAATAATGATTTTTGTAGAATTTACTGCACTTAGTAGTCCTGGGGCTGATTCTGTGAACTAAGTTAAATAAAAAGAGTTTGTTGCACCCCCCCTCCCAAAGAACATAGGTTTCTCACTTTTTTATCATTATTCGGCACATATGTAACAAGTTTAAAACATTACCCTCCTAGAAATGTGTCCACAAAAAATAAATGATCACTCGTTTTTTTGCAGAAAAAAAGTTTAAATTTTAATTTATGCCTCAGTAAACACAAATTGTTACACTGCAATATTTGTTATATATAATTATACTATTAAATGCGTACCGGGTAAAAATATTTTTTGTGTTTTTTTTGTCAGCTAGGCCTACTTGTAAGTGTACAAAAGGCTATGTTCTCATTTCCACCAGAGCACTAAAACTGACAGCAGGAAATGGCTCTCAAAGGGTATTTTGGACACTTTTAAAAAAGAATAATGCTGGACATAAAATACCATAAAACCTATATTCTTCTAGGGGTGCAGCAAAATCTAAATTTCAGAATCAGCTCCACGATTATAGCTAATAGCGATATTTATCCATAACTATGTGTATTTTTTTAACATAATTTTATATTTAACATGTTTAATGATGTTATTTATTGTTTTTATTTGTTGTAAGCGCCATGATCAGCTGTGCTGGATTTGTGCGTATGTTGTTTAAATACTGCAAATAAATACATAATTAAACACATATTGCTTATTTTGGTCTGTATAAACATGCATAAACATGTCGAAGTGTCGATTTAATTCCCAATAACTGTGATTTAAAGCAGCCCCATTGGGATGACATCAATTTCCTTTTTTATTCCGTACTGGAGTAGTGTATCCCACAGATCATGTTTTTATTTTTTTCAGAATTTTCATGTTTTTACAAATATTTTTAATCAACATTTCTATGAATCCAGAAGTAACCCAAACAAACTATTTGTATACCTGAAGGACGATTGAATGTTCTCACAGCATTGGGCCACATGCTGATGGCATCGGCCCAGCGTTGGGTAGAAAATCAGTGCTGCAGGTGTGTCCTCCCGTGTCCTGACTATAAGACACCAATTAGCGGCGACTGCTTTGATCTTACCGTCTGATACGTGGGAATATGTGATGTAAAGTGCTGAAGATTGCTGACTTGTTTTGTTTTCATGGCAATATACGACCTGGAAATACAACTATTTCACTCTTTTTCGGTGCTTTAAAATTGTTTTTTGACTTTTTTGTATTTTTAGTTAAGATCAGTAGGCTATATAGCTTCATATAAATTAAATTATCAAAATTGACAACATTGAAAATATCTCATCCCAAGGGATCCTTTTAAACTGCTTATAAAACAGACTAAAAACAACTATAGTCGTACTTAGCTCTTATAGTGTTAAATACTCACATCCACCACATTCATCCCAGCAGGTACAATACGTTGGCCCTATGTTGATCGAGTATTGGTCCACCGTCTACGACGCTGGCCCAACATTGGATCAACATAGGTGCCTTCTGGGATGCATAGACTCGGATGCATAGACTCGACCAGCAGAGATAAAAGGGTGTAAATGTGCATTTACGCCCATGCTGCTGCCGACCATTCAATTACGCGTCATGGCGTGTATGGATGCTGTATACCTATTACATTCGCTTCCCATTTAATTTGGCGACTTTCGCAATTGGGCATTTTATCGCTAATATTTATCTTCGCTAATTACTTATGTATAGGCCACGCTCGCATGCCATTGAGATGGTGTTTATAGTGACCGGGCATGCTGGGAGTTCAGCCAGTTTGAAGTTTCATGCGATCATAGAATTAGTATGGACAAGGGTGAAGTCACGGCTATGACCTTGCTTGACTTGTCGGCCGCTTTCGACACCATTGACAATGCTACATTTGCAGATGAGCTTTCTGATTGGTCTGAAATTTCCGGCCAGGCTCAAATTTGGTTTTCTTTTTATTTGCAAAATAGGCACCAATCCGTAAAAAATAAATACACTCTGTCAGATCAAGTCACACTCTTATATGGAGTTCCACAGGGCTCTGTGCTGGGACCAGTGTTTTTATCAGTTGTTTCAAACGCTAAGGAATCTCTTGAGAAGTTGCAATATTTGTTAATGGGTGTGGGTCGGCCTGGATAACAGGGTCTAAGCTGATGCTAAATCCCAGCAAGACAGAATTTATTCTTATCGGGACCAAACTTCAGCGAGAAAAATTATTGAATAATTTCCCATGCTTAATTCGAAGTTAAGATATCCGTGACCTGCGTCGAATTCGAAAAAGTTTGTCCTTAGTTCTTGTCAAGCAAATTGTAGTGACACTCGTCAGTAGTAAGTTAGATTATTGTAGTTAGCTATAGCTGAACGATGGCCATGCCATGCGTTAGCAAGCGATCAACTCATTATCTTTTGATACGGGCATTATGCGAGTATACTCATACAGTTTACAGCATATCAATACATATATAAGCACAATCATTTCCTAATAACTAATTTAACACTTACCCTTATAGCTCCGCGTCGGTGCTAATTTTAATAGCCAATTATGAACCATTTTCTACAAATTTTACAGAAGATAACTGTCAAAATCCTCCATCTTGTAACGAAATCTCGGGCCTGTCTGTACACTACCGTGATTTGAGCTGATGACTGTACAGTGTCGATTTATTGAGAGTAATATGGGGGGAAAAACACAATGATTAATTTTTTTTCTCAAGAATTTCATATATTAGTCGATCTCTAATTTCGATACCGTTACTAATTAATTTAAGTAGCAAATTATACTTTAATAATGATAATGTTGAATATTATATGGGTGTTTTTATTATATATATGTAATTTGAACTCTGTACTGTTAATTTGATGATACATAATATGCACCCGCATATTCAATGGAGAAGTCGAGATCATCTTCTTTGGCTGTCGCACTTCACTTTGGAATCAATCATCCGTATTATTCATGGCTCATCGCTCTATTCATTCCAGTTTATCTCGTTTGACTAGTCAAATGGAATTTTGAATCAAAATTACATAATTTGTTCCGGTAGTGTATACATATGTTTGGCCGGTTATGTTTACCACCAGTATCAGCTCAGTCTTTGGGTAAACATTTCGGACTAGGCCCCTATATGCCATTTGTTAGCGGTCGTGGTTGGGGCTGCATAAAAAGGTTAATTATTTTAATAGGTTAGTTTAGCTATAAAAAAATTCACATGTCATTTTAAATTTATGAAATGCTGTACAATTATAGTTTCAATTGTACCTGCATCTCGTACCATCTGCTTGTTTTTTCTAGGTTTTATGAAATGTCCAAACAACATTTTCCTGTAATATGTTTTTTATGTAATATTAATATGTACATTACAAGGGGTTTCCATGTCAGCGATTGTCTCAATCTAAATGGAGATCACCTGCCTTTTCACCGTTTAATTATTAATTCATCATGTTTGTAATGTTTATGGCGAATAAAACATTCTGTCCGTAGAGAGGGCAAGGCACTTAACCCTCAAATGTTTCACTTGACCCAGGTGAAAATGTGTACCTGGTAGGACAGAGATGGTATGATAAGTTCAATGCGCCAAAATGGCTGCAGAGCTGCATGCTCTCCGTGGAGTTGAGATGGCACACTAATGAGCAGGTCCAGTGACCAGGGGGTAAAAGTGTAAAAAGTCGGTTGAAATAATGATAATGTTGAATATTATATGGGTGTTTTTATTATATTTGTTCGATAAATACTATATATATATCAAAAATAAAAAGTAGTAATGCAAATCAAAAAAATAAATTAAATATATGTAATACATTTCTTAGTTTGGCACTCTGCCCCGATCTCCCCTATATCGTGTACATTGAATGAAACCTTGCAGTGAAGGCCGTACCCCTATATACTCCGTAAATTGTTCATATCTGGGCTACCTTGGCATTATCAGTGATGCAAATATAATATCGTATGCCTATAATGTAAATTAAACAATACTTCGAAACAAATTGATCGATTTGTAGAATTCCTACCAAATACGATTACCAGGTAGTCTGAATGACTATGTGGCGAATCTCTTGGTGGTCAAAGGTCGCTCTCGCATAATCACGCACGTCTATTTATAGGTACACATATTAAACCCAGTGAAACCTAATTTCATGCCAGGAGAATGGATAATTAGCTTTAAAATGCACTTTCTGCTGATCGGATTTTCTTAATAATGTGAGACGGTCTTCTTTAAAGGTGGGTTTATCAACTGATATAAACAAATTGAAAATTTGTTGGAATGATTCTGTGTAATATGAGCGCCACATCTCATGACCGCCTGTTTCTTAGATATTTCAGCTCCTCATGCCCAAACTTCACACTGTGTGGCTGTGGAGTTTGTCCAAACTTGATTATTGTAACTCACTTTTTCACAATATGCCAGAAAAAGATATCGCTAGATTACAACGCGTTCAGAGCTGCCTTGCAATAGCGGTAACCAAGGCCCCACGATTTATTCGTTCCGTTTCTATTCTAAAAGGATTACTTTGGCTTCCTTTTCCAACGAAAGACTAAAATGGACCTCATCTTCTATCGAAGTATATACAAAATATAGCAATTATCACGTTAACAGTGGTAAATGATTCTCGATGATTTATTACTTAATTCGCAACCAGTTTTAATTTCATCTCACAAGAACTGTTTTGTTGTGAACACTCAGGGCGCCCACCCTGAAAAAGGCAGGCCGAAAAATAGGCTTCTATTGTTTTGACAGTTTTTTGGATGAACAATTTTGATCAAAACATTGAAACAGTTACTGGCCATGGAACCATTCATAAAACACATGGCGTTGCTTACCAAGATATATCAGACAGGTCATTTCATCATAATGGTGCTGTTTATATTCCTCGATCAGGAAAAAGAACAATAGTGACAGTCAATTATAATAAGGAGCCAAGATCATTAATAAACGGGAAGACAGTTATACCGATTTTAGCCGAAGATGTTGGTGAAAATAAATTGATGCTATATGGAAACTGGTTCGATACACACATCAATGTGATCAGGTTGTGCCACGTTTCACAGGTTAGAGAATAGTGGTATCTGACGCTTGTCTACAGCAACCACTAGACGGCTAACCAATGTTGCTTCAATGTTGATCCAACGTGTCTGACGATGGCCCAACAATAACCCAGCCTTCTGTATACATAGGTTACTTTGGGGCAATTGCTATACGGGTGACACTTCCATCCCCCGTGGCCAGAAAGGCCACTACCCAGATAACACGATACATTGATTGTGAAATAATTTTGGGCTACCGTCTGCGACGCTGGGCCAACATTATTCCAACCAAAACCCTTGAAGCTCTTAACCACAAATATAATCGTGAACACTTGTTAAAGACAAAATTATTTAACCTAAGGACCTGAAACGTTATATATTGGACATGTTCATAAGGACTGGGGTACAGAAATGTCAACCGTTTCCCCCACACAGCACCCTTATTTCCCCTAAATAGGACACAAACTCAGGCAAAATAAACTTAATAGGCGACAGCATACAGCCGAGCAAAATTAGCTGGTTGAGTTGTGGCGGAATTGGTTTATCGTGTTTTTGTCGATATATGCGTTATGCTGACTTTAGCCCTTCTAGCGCGGGGACCGACGTCATACGTCAGAATCTGACGTCTATTATAGACAACAGATCCTGGCGTCTGCAGACGATCCTTGCACTAAAAAAAAACAATTTTTATAATGGCCGTAGACCCATGACATAGGTATTCAAATGAAGCAGAAAAAACTAACTAAAAAAATTATGATGATTTCAAATTGAAAAAAACGTTGTTGTTTTGGCTTACATAAAAAAATTTAATTCAATGGTGTAAGGGTTACGATGAAGACAGCGTGTATTTTGGTGATAATTATAACTTCATTTCAATATCAACACTAGAAAAAGACAACATAGAATGCGGCCAAACTAAAACACTGTATAACGAAACATTGAAGCGATGTCGAATTTTCATAGCTATTGACACAAAAACAATACAAAGTCTTGTATCCACTGAGACTGAGTTGCATGTCTTCTTAGTGTTTTTGTAACAGCTTTAAATCAATAAACTTGTCTGTAGTCGACTCAAAGACCATTAAAATGTATCTCTGGTCGACTGTCTGAAATTCAATTGGGATGATAAATTGAGCAGCATTCCTGTAGTCGGAATATATTTGTAACTTAATTGGGATGAGAAATTGGTCAGCATTAATTCAACAATTTACTTCTTTTTTTGCGATTTACAAGGCAACTCTGACTCTTTTACTCTACTCCAATTGTCAGGGTTTGACCTCAAAATTATAAACAAAATTCCAAACTTATTTTTAGCTTTACTTTACTTTCTCTGATTTCAGTTTAAAAAGTTCAGGAATATCTAGTTAAAAATAGGTAAAATAAGATCTATCTGAGATCATTAGTGTTTCTAACAATTGAATTATATAACATAACATGACAGTTTGAGGAATAAGTTGTGGGTTTGAGGAATGACAAACATTTATCTGGTAACCGATCCCTATTAGTCATAGATTGTTTTGTAAACAGTGTCAGCCAATCCCACAACCTAGGGATTGGCTGCCAGGCAACAAGGAAGTAACTGTGTCATGAGATAATAGGCGTCTGGTAGCCATGCAATCCCTAACATTTGTCGACGTAGCGAATCCTACGACCATTAAGAAGTGAATGTGCATCCGATGAATTGGGCCGATGATGTATTTCTTGGTGCATAAATCCATAAATAACGTCACAGCAAGGAGTAATTCACATTTATAACCAGATATGTGTGTTGACATCAAAGAGGAGTTCATGTGCTCAGCTCTTGGGCTCACGCATCCAATACCAAATATTTTTGGGGAATCACGAGTAAGTAGCGGTTTTTCAAGGGAATGCAATAGTTTTAATCAATTATATACCAGCAGATTATATCAAGGTTATTGGGAATGAAATGTGTGTTTAAACATCAACATTTGTAAGTTTATAAAGGGTTAAACATATTAGGGCCTCTTTCACATGGTGATGCAAACGTCCATATTAAAATTGCAATTATTATAATTCTTGTAAACCGGGCGGGATTAAACTGTCTAATATATTTCTTACAAGAAGCATAGCAGCGTCTGATAGCACCATGTAGCATTTACGCCGCATGTTCATGTCACGCTAGAGAGGTCGCGGATTCCTTCTTGCTCTGGCGTGGAATTCTCCTTTGGTGAAGGGGGTAGTGTAGTGGTTACGCCGCATGCCTGTCACGCTAGATAACTCGCGGATTCGTCCCCTGTTCTGGTATTCACGTTTCAAAGAAACGATATGTTTTTTTCACGCTCACTCGTATATATTGAGCATTGTGGGAAGCCTCTGGGACCGAGCAGTAGCGTGATAATTTCGATCCTTCGTCTGGAGGGCTGTGGCATGAGATTAATTTCATCATCCTCAGAGGAGGTTCTACTTGCTCAATGTACACTGTGTCTCTGCACAAATGGGACAAAAACACATAATAACAATGGACTTCAAGACATCTATAATAAGGGGCCATTTGGTGAAATTATTACACCATTGCCAAATTCGCCTGTTACCAAAAATATAAAAACGTATAATTATTCAAATTGTACTTCCAAATCCAGATTTAAAAGCACATTGTGTAGATATATTCTATTGCATGCCTATTGAAAATTATACATGATCTCCACATCTGCACATAAATCAGTGTTAATGTAATCACACACAAAATAGAAACAAGGTTTCCTCATTTTTCCCTGACGTTTTCCCTGACTGCTCCCAATTTTTTTTTCAGATGGAACAACCATACATTTTTAAGAACTAGTAAATTCTGTAAGTAGTTACCATGTTGCACGTTTCCCTTCAATATAGCAATTTTAACAGCGGTGTGGGAAAAATGTGATGATAACGGTTTTTTCAATTCAATATCATCATAAATATCTCTTTCCGCTTCATTTGAATACCTACAGTTAGTAGGGGAGCTTAACCTCAAAAAATGGTCGAATCGTTCACTTCATTGCAAAAGTCTGAAATTTTTGTCAGAGGTTGACATGACCTAGACATTTCAGAATCTGCCGACAGACAAGTAAAATGTCATCCCCGACCTCAAATACCCTGGAAAAGAGGTATTACATGTGGTTCTGTGATGATTAGTTAAAAAGTTAGCATGTGTAATGCATTGCAGTAGCGGCCATTTTAAAATTGCCCAATATGGCCGCTAGAGGGAAAATATCGCTTGTCTGTCGGCAGATTCTGAAATAGCCATGTCATGTCAGCTTGTGACAACAATTTCAGACTTTTGCAACGAAGTGAACGATTATTTGATTAAGCCCCCCTACTAAGTACTGCCAGTCCAAAGCTGAACACCTCGGAGCACTTCCCGTGGTAAGCGGGGTGGGGCAACTAACCCATCGCGAGCATGACCCGGGGCACTGCTAAAAGTGCCACGGTATAAGCGGATAAACACTCCAGTTGTGGTTTAAACCGCTCGCGGGGTAAGCCGGGGCAATACTGAGCCACAAGCTTTTGCCACGGGTAACTTTAACCCGTGGCAAATTTCACACAATGAATGAATAAATGAATGAATGAATGAACGAACGAACGAACGAACGAACGAACGAACGAACGAACGAACGAACGAACGAACGAACGAACGAACGAACGAACGAACGAACGAACGAACGAACGAACGAGCGAACGAACGAATGAACGAATGAATGAATGAATGAATGAATGAATGAATGAATGAATGAATGAATGAATGAATGAATGAATGAATGAATGAATGAATGAATGAATGAATGAATAATTTAGCTGGATAATAAAGTATGACTAAAAAAAACAAAATAATTGGTGCTGTTTTTTTAGGTTGGTTTTAGATTGACTGGACTATAATAATAACATTTTAAAATTATATACAGATCACACTGGCAATATGTATGACACGATAGACGCACAACAAATTACGGCTCCTACCATGGACAAGTATATCCGTTATTCAGAGGCTTCAAAAATGTCATGGAACCAATCAATACATAATAACCATTCTCGATTAAATAATATTTTAAATAAAATAAGCAAAACAGTTATGCAGCTTTAACCCGGGGTAATGACCACATCTCGAGTCAAATCCGTCGCTGAAAAGTAGCCCGTGGCATTGCCCCACAGATTGCCCCGGGTCAAGCAATTCCGGGTCATCAATTTGTTGATTTGTTTAACCCAAATAAAATGCCACGGGTGCTATTTATTTTCAACCCAGACTTAGCACCGGACTGTAACACGGGGTAACCCGGTGTAATCTGCAGGGTACACCCCGGGTCGATGGGGTGTTCAACTTTGGAATGGCAGTACTGTATGTAATTGGTCTACGGCCATTATAAATTTGTAATTCTTTCGGTACGAGAATCGTTTTTTAGAAGTCAGATTCTGACTGTCTAAGGACGGTCAATGCGCTGAGAGGGTTAAGAGTGTGCACAAGAACATGTAAATAATGTAAAAATTCCATGACATTTGACAAAATTTTAAAATTAACTGACTTTTCCAGATTATTTTCAAATGTCACGTTTCGCAAGTCTTCCAGGTCATGTGGAAACCCTGGTATATCTTTGACTGATTTGTCAGATGACGACACAATGGATGCCTTGATTCACGATATCCATTTCTTTTCAGTGTGCCACACTACAGTTAGTGTATGTGATCTACCGGGTGGCGGCAGCACTGTACTTTACCTTCAGCATCATCTACAGCGGAGTGGTCCGGTATTATGAAACCGGAACATGGCCGCTGTATCTCACGAACTGGTCATTTCTCGTGTTGACTGTGAACTCTCTCATACAAGCCGCATGTGTCTTCTACCACTTTATCAAGACCAGAATACACATGGCAGGTATGTCTAGGTTTCCAAACACATATCCGTTATTAATTTGGCCATTGTTGCAAGACGACACCATTAATAATATGAACTTGATTGATCCCAGCAAACACAAAACATTTGTATAACATTTGTACAATGTTGGACCAACGTCGAAGACGTTGGGCCGACGTTGTACAAATGTTGTACAAATGCTTTGTGTTTGCTGGGATATGCCAAATACTCAGTAGTGAATTATCACTTTTATCTAGTTCATATGAAATTATATGCATACAATTTTAATATATTGCATACATAGGAAATAAATTCGTATTGGCATCCTTAGCTGTGAAAAGGGCTTTGGCCTTCGGCTTCGACCCATTTCACAGCTGAGAATGTATCGTTGGATACATTTTGAGCAGCGAAATAGCATCTCCCGACAGCAAGGCCTGACACCGCGATGCCGTCAGGCCAAGCCTAGCCGAATCAGCCACCGACTGGGGTGGGGAGGGGACATTTAGATATTGAATATTCATTAGTTTTTCAATAAAATGACAATTTAATGTTGGCCCGCTTTCTGCGACGTTGGCTCTGCTTTTATCCAACCCTAACGCATATAACGCCCCGTGCCTGTTGGGATGTGGTGGGAGCTGTCTGCCACATATTCGGTGAAATTCTGGGCCAGCAGACATGCGTGGTTTGATGTAGAGCCGGTGTATTAGACAGTGGCCCTACATTAAAGCAGCACTGATACCAGAGATCACACAGAAAAAAACTTTCTAGAAAGTCCCTACTACAATAGGTGGCTATAAGTCATAACAGCATTTCAGCAAGGCTCGGCCTGAAGGAAGATGCGAAATAATTACAATTATTATTCACTTATTAAAAACCTCGTAATTTAGACATTTCGAAGTTGTGTGTACAAATGTGTGATCCAACAGGATGAAGGTAACACAAATGATGAGACACAATATCAAGTCAAATTAAATTATTTCACTTGATATATTTCGTGTGCAAATTACATGTGTATAATGACTGACTAATATTTCCTATATGGCAAAATCATGCTAGCAATCAAGGCAGTCTGCTTTTCTTCATAACCAATGGTGCTCATTTGAATTTTTAATACTAATTAAATGATCTTGTATAAATTTCTTCCTTCTATTTTCCTATTGGCCTCTAATGAAAAATACACTTTTTCCAAGGATTTCAACCTTGTAATTAGAAAATGCATATAGCCTACCATTTGAAAATATATACGCTAAAGACACACAACGAGCATATCATTGCTCAGTGAAGCAATACGACCCAGCTGCTTTAACCCTTTAAGCCCACACGATGCATTAAAGCATCATTTTACATCCCCGAAAACATACCTAATTTTCCTACAACTAGGGGTTTTAGAACAAAAAAATCCATGAAACTGGTTTACCAATACGTGGTAATTTTCTTTAATTTTTAAACCACTACAAGTCATCTTCATCCACTACAAGTCGAGAATTGCGGCAGCAATTCGCGGCTTGTAGTGGATGAAGATGACAAGGGTAAATTCAGGATTGAAAGGGGTAAGTTAGATTGTGGTCTTCTGTTGCATTATTGTCCAAAACGTTATTTATTGAAAATGTTGACAAAGAGTAGTAAATAAAATTAAAATCGATGATCGATAATTTTAATTGATACATTTACAATTCTGCAAATTAAACGGTATATGCATATATTACAGATGAACCTGTGTATGAGAACATGCCGCTGATTTTCAAACTGGGCTGGATCACTCAGAACTTATCTATTTCGACCGCGCCTTTGATCACCATACTGTACTTCAGTCTGCTCTATGATAATGGTAGGTCTCGGAGTGCATCCTGATTTGAAGCTGTTTAATTTCCGTATATTATATTAAAAAGTAGTTGATTGTGGTGATAATTTTATGATGTGATGAAATTCCTTCACAATAATAAACCCCCAAAGCGATGAATATATTTTTGTATAAACCATGGAGACAAAATTTTTTTGCAATTTGAAATCATTATGAAGCTCTTAGTGCTTCATTAGAAATATTTTACTCTTACAGCGCGGGGATCGACTTTAGACGTTAGATTCTGAAGTCTAAAGTCGATCCCCGCGCTGCGAGGGTTTTTACCGTATCTCCGCGCTTAATTAACGTGCATGCACTTACATTTCAAAAGCAACTGTTTGAGGAATGGCTTTAAAAATATTCGTGTTCATTTATACGTGCATGCACTTCTATTCGAATACTACGTGCATGCACTTATATTCGAAAAGCACTACCCGCGCCACTGTGTAACTCAGAAATGCACTGCAGGTGAAACTATGTATTGATATGTATTGACTTATCGATGGGTTAAAACAATAGTGTGCTAAGTGAAATTTTTGGCCTTTAGAATAATAACCAGCTAAGTCATCTATAATATCAAGAATTTATTATTATTATTGGTTAATAAATTCTTGATAATATGTATAAAGTTTGAATTTATTCCAAATTCAGGTTAAAACAACAGATCAAGTCGACTTAGCACATTGTTATTCTCGGGAAAAGGAGCACATATCAGCATAATATCTGTTCAACACAGGACCAATTCGACTTGACACATTGTTATTCTCGTGTTATATGCTTATGGACTCTGTTTCTGGGAGAACAACGGTGCAAGTGCACTTAGCGCATTCTTATTCTGAGACATGTGGTGACAACACAGGGGAAATGCCTGGACTTAGTTTATTGTTGATCTAGGAACAATCTCTGTATATTCTGTGTTCCTGGTGTAACAAAGCGCTAAGTCAACTTGGTGTCTTGTTGATCCCAATTTTGCTTCTGTAAATCACTTTTGCAGGTAAAAAATACTCTGATAACTTCACTTGATCTACTGTCAAATTCCAATCGCTGTGTGTTTCATCATTATAAGTCCAAGTCTACATGCTGATAAGTGGATTTAGCAGACTGTAGTTCTAAGCAAAAAGATAAACACAATTTCGCTGTCAAGTCGACTTGACCCACTATTGTTTTACATCATCGTTATCATGCTTATAGAAACCCTTACCAGTACCATACGTCCATAAAAATTAAATAATTCATGATGTTGATCGTAAACACATTTTTATTTATAAACGGGTAAATCATGTAAATATTGAAAGCTAGAGAATCGCGCCATATTATATATATATGCGCTGGCAGTTCAAACCGTCAAAGCGATAGTGCATGGGTGTGATAGCTGAGAAGCGCGGACAGATGAGATATGATATATGAGAGCTCAGGTAGTAAGTCACTCCGGTAAGTTAACTTCAAAGGAACAGTCAGTGGTTTAATACTGACGTTAGTTTATATAATTTTTGGTTGAAATAAATCAAATAATTGGAATTTTACAGAATTTAAGAAATTTAAAATTTATTTTTATGCTAGAATATAAGTGCATGCACTTATTCTCGAAAACCAAGTGCATCTTCAAATATAAGTGCATGCACGTTAATACGCGGGCATACGGTATGTGATCCGCCACAATTGAACAGAAAAACACGAAACATGACTCTTTACTGAATCTTTATCCTCTAATCGAATTGTATCCATGGATGACCTGTATGCATCCAAATTGTATTATGTATATTTCGGTTGACACACAAATCATTTTACTGTTGCAGCAGCAGGATTGAATTATATCAGCTTTAACTCGCACGCTTTGAACACGGTGTACGTTCTGATGGACCTACTCATCACAGGTGTACCTGTCAGACTGCTACACTTCTACCACGGCAGCGTATATAGCGTCATCTATGGATTGTTCACAGTCACCTATAGTTCTCTGGCCGAAGATAACGATCCCATTTACGACCAGCTGGACTGGAAAAACAGCCCTGTCACAGCAGTGGGCTGGGTTTCTGGTTTATCACTTGTGGGTGTGCCTCTCATGCATCTGTTATGCTGGGTGATCTATAAAATAGAGATGAGGATTTTAAGTTACTATAACCTTGGATCCAGCAAAGTTGTCAGCACGGGGCCTACCGAAGTACGCACGTCAGAGCTTGATTCTCGGTGTTGAGCGTTGACTTTTGAATGTTGGAGCAGCCCCATGGACATTATAGAGATCACTCAACTTATCACGAGCAAATCAACAACAACTTCGTCGACCGTTTCACCCAGCAGTCTAGTGAGGCATTCGACGGGTGAACTTACAATCGCATACCGATTTAAGCGCTCTCTGGATGGGGCTTTAGTCAATCAAACAAAAACAACGAACTTCTTAAACAACTGAATCACGCTTCCGAATTTCTGCATTTCAACTTTGCTAAAACTCACCGTAGGCATTGTATGAAAGAGTTTGATTTGAAAAATGACAAATAGATATGAGAACATTAAAAATTACAAAGAACAGTTACATGTTAGATAATATATGATTGTGATTCCGCCACGCCAAGATAATTATGTTTGCATTGTTGTTGGTACGATGTACCCGAAATATTTATTCTGTTTTTAATCATTTTTTTTTTAAATAGACACACCAGCTCAGTCCTAATAAGCACTCTCAAGGTATAAGCAAGTAAATTATGATAAATTCATAGAACTTTAACAGTTTCTTTGTTTTTAAAATTAGTAGGCCTATTCTGTTTAAATTATTGAATGAGAACGCTGATCCCAAGGTAAACATACCTCACATGATCAAAGGGTGCTTCACTTAAAACATGATCAGGTCAACGTCTGGGGTTTTCTGGAAATAATTATTTTTTATAATTATCATTCTACCCAGCAAACACGAGACGTTGTCCAGGTATTGATTTGTGTACTGGCCTGCAAAGCAGTATCAGTATTTGCTTACTTTGCAAGTAAGCAAATACTCCCTTTTGGCTTTGCAGAGCAGTGTAGTCCTTACAAAATGTTTCTTCACACCACACAAGCTGCATAGCTTCACCTTTGTGGTTAGAGGTCATTTGCTTTATCAGTCATCAATGTGAGGAAACCAAAATCAGCAGATTAGTAACTAACAACGGGTCCACGCAGGGGGTCCACGTGTTTTCCAGTATAAAAATACTGCGCCGGACTGGATGCGCGCTCGTCATTCGTGTCGGTTAAAATGAGAGAAGGCAAAAGTAGTTTGAATGTTAGAGTAGCTTTTATCTTGGAGTCGCTTAATACCCATGCCACTGGCGATATGCTGGTCACCAGACACTGACCAGAACCAAAATGTACTTATGCGGACGAGTTCTGATGAACTCTCATCTGATCACACACTGCTACCCCCCCTATCAACATCGTTGGGTCGTACGTTAGTGCGACGTACGCGACGCAACTGATCCGCTTACAGCCCGATACTCAGAAGACTGATAAAAAACATTTCATCTGAGTTCATCTTAGTTCGTCAGATGATCACCCTACAGTAGTAGACAGGTAAACAGAGGGTACATGCAGGAGGGTGATCCTCGAATCCCGATACTCCCCCCGTGTGTGGGCTGGCACTCATCTGTCACTTGCAAAGCGTTTGCAGAATAACAAATGGTTCAAATATTTCATTATATATTTATTTCTCATGACAGGACATTTGACGCAGCCATTTTGCGGCTATTTCAATTATCATTGACTAGGCCTAATCATGATTAATTTTTGCCCAAACACTACGTTTTATATTTGTATTGGCTGTATATCGAATAGTTTAGTGTGAGTGATGCCAAGTAACAAAATATAATGTTGAATTAGTCATTATATCAAAGAATTATTAATTGATTCGCTCAGTCGTAAAAAAATAATAATGCTCATCTTGCCAAACTGTCTACCTTTAACTGCCCTTTCCAAAATCTAGAAACAAACCACGTATAATTAGATTATATCTTAATGCGAGTTATTACTTTCATTTGTTTGTCTTGGCGTAGACACAGTGTACATCATTAGAGAAAAATAATTGCGCTTACTGTTCGCGCCTCTGATTTTGTGTATATAATACCCATTTAATCAGTTTGGTCGCCCGACCTTTTTCGCATCAATTTTCGCCTCTGAAGATGGTGCGTTGTTTAGGCATAGGCTATCTCAATTTTAAATCTGTAATATATACATGATATAAGCCAAATCCGGACATCGGTATGTTATTTGCATCTTCACTATTAAAGTTATGACAATGGTTTTAAAGAATTAGTTAATTTTTATCTTGCTTGTCACTGAGGTGTACTTGGGCCCTGGTGCAGTGGTTAAAGCTGCCTGCTTGGAAAGTCTAAGATCGCGGTTCGAATCCCGCTCTGGGCTTCAAGTTTCAAAGAAACAAAATGTTTCTCAATCGTCAAATATGCATAGGCATATTACCTGCTTACAGTTTAGCTGCCATATTGTACTGATTGAAATCAACTTAATGTATTCACATGTACTTTGTATGGTGAATAAATAAATCCTGTGTCTGAAGGGCTGTGTCATCTCATTTATCTTCCCATTCTCAGGAGGTTCCCCTGGCCCAGTTTAGCCCAAATGTGAAAAAGGTGGCCTGAAACCCCATACATTTTTATTTTTGTCACTGAGGGCAGCAACAGGTCAGTCTCTGGTCAACCAAATTGCTCAGTGGAATGGGGTATTACAGCAAATTATGCGGGTTGTGACAACTGATGGTCATCTGGTCATAGGGGTGGTCATGGCAAGACACCCGTGGCTCACGAGACTGAGCAGAGGCTCATCTGAGTAATCAGATGAGCGACAACGATTCAGACGTTAACTGAGCGGACTTTGGCTGTGAAAAAACGGCGGGTCACGATTTACACTTACGTGGTTCGCCAGCATCCGCTGTTCTCAAGTCGTCATGTGGCAATCGGAATGACCTCAGGGTGACAAGGCACTGATGTGAGGGTCGGCCGCATACGTCATGTACTCATCATAGACTGATCTGCACTTCAAATGTGCTTATCTGGTCAGTCTCTGGTCAACCAAATTTCCCAGTGGCAAGGGGGCATTACAAGCGTGCACTCTACAAACGTAATGTGATCTCGACAGCATCGACGACGAAAACATAGCTGCCTCGATTAATTTAAAAAGGCTCAAAGAAGATCTTACATATTTTGATTAAAATGAGATGTTGACTCTGATACAGCTCCATATGTGGGATCATAGGGGCCTAATAGACGTCCTTGTACTTTTCTCAATTGAAAATTTCGTGGAACAGCTACGGATCCATCCTGATGAAATATTCGTGGTGCTCGATCCTTAAGGGTTAATATAACAGTGAAATGAATGGGTGTTTTTTTATAATGTGGCGATTTCCAGCAAGCTTAGGTTTAAATATCACATTTATATCATTTTGATACAAATTTATTTAGATTAAGTGATCATGCATTTCTTTCTCAAAAAACATCGAAATCAAGAAAGATAAAATTTAGTCACTACCCTGGTAGTAACCACGCATATGCTGCAGTCGATAGTTCCCGTGTATTGGTAAAGCTCAGAGAGTCTATAAGGACAATGGGGACTACATTTGCATGCAAAAATAGAAAAAATCCCGATGATTAAGGATCCGTTTTTATTTTTTATTTTGAAAGAGTATATGGTGAATAACCCGTGATGATAACAAAATATAACATCTGTCAATTTGGAAAACACTGGAAGGCCAAAGCGTAGGGCCATAATACATGCATGTAAGTCTATGGGAGGGGTATTGTGTGTGGTGAGACGTTAAGATTTTCACTGGGATGTTCGCGTCTCTTAAAATATGACTGACTCGAAAAAAAACTATGACGTCATAGGTTCACATAAATTTTAACGAAATTCAATCCATCACATTATCTTGAATTTTGAGTTTGAGTATTAGACCTCAACAAGCGTCCATCACAATAAAAGGTGGTTTCTAAATGCGGTCTGTTTGGGCCTATAGTCATATTATTGTGTATAGGTGAATAGGCCTAATAATTAATTGAGTTTTGTCATGCCTTCCACTCCGTGCAGCTGTACCCGAACAATAAGGTGTGCTATCAAAAAATTAGGCCTATAGACTACAAAAAAACTATAGTAGACCCCTATAATAGCGGTAATAAGCTAATCTATATAGAGTAGATCAGGACATCTCATGTAAAAATAAGCCATTTATCATTAAATTTTCAAATCCAAATATAATGATCAGATGTTGTAAACCCTGGTTTAACATTTTTAAACTTTAAATTAAAGCCTATTTCAATTATTTAAATTAAAGCCTATTTTCAGGTCCAGTCGCGTGGAATCCATCTTGATTCGTGGATAGTCTGTTAGGGCCTATTTATCTACTTTATAGACACTGTCACAGTACTCAGTAGTGCTAATCCTTCCAGTGCGGGGACCGACTTTAGTGTCAGAATCTGACGTCTATAGTATAGACGTCAGATTCTGTCATCTAAGACTTCAGAAAGTCGCCCCCCACCGATCGGGTGATCATTTTTTTTTCAAAAAGGTCGAAATCGGGAGATATAGATATAAAATATAGTCCCTACGCTGGTAGTCTTAACAATTAAGGCATTTGCTGCATTCGATAGTTCCCATGTACTGGCAATTCTGAATTTAGACTGAAAGAGTAGAATATGACCCAACATTCCCATGTTAAAATAGGAAAAAAGCCCCATGTTTAAACACCCTTTTTATTTTTTATTTTGAAAGAGTACGTCTTGATGATTAAAAAAAATATAGGTTTATCTACATTTTTTCACTTAAAGAATGCTGGGAGGCCCAAGCGTATGGACCATAATACATGTAAGTCTATGGGAGGGATATTATGTGTGGTGAGACATTGGTTAATATTAATGTCAGTTTTAAGCCCTGAATTGCATTACATGTCAAATGATCTAACTTTTGAAATACTTGCTACAATTCCACGAAATTTGCTCGCAGAGGACTAGAAAATTGCGTTTGTAAAATTTCATTAAAATCGGTTGAGAATGGAGTAATCGGTGAAAAACATGCATTACACATTAATGTGAAGGCGACGAGGCCTATAGATATAGACAAATATTCCAGCAGTGTAAGGGTTAATAATTAATAATTAATAATTAATAATTATTACGGGTCTCAAATTAACTAATATTATTATTAATATTATTATCAGTATTGAGATGGTCTCTCCACCCCAAAAGCCGCTCCCATTGAAATACATGTGAACTGCCTTAATTCCCCGGGCCGATTTTACTTCTTTTCGACTATCTCCGCACCTAGTGTCGCATATCATGACAAAACCTGATCTGTCCTTTTTCAAAAACTGGTCCTAAATATATTTGCTAGCAAGACAGATTTTGAGCTACAATCCTTGTCGTGTATAAGCGTCAGAACTGCTCAAAACTAGCTGTAATACTTACCCCTTGTTACAGACCAGACACACATCCTTGTACCCCTGCGAGATTATCATAAAATCCGAGGAAACAAGGTGTGCTTATGAAATAATCACAAAATTATAACTTGTTTGTATTCTTTTTTAATTCAACTGAGGTTAAAGCAGAAGTAGACACCTGGACTGGATTTGTGTTTATTTAGGGTTGTGGGACCACATAGGATACCGAATAACAGTTAGGGTTATCACGTGAGTAGGGATTAGTTTGTGAAATCGAAGGCAAACACCCAGTAACATATAATATTTTGTTTAATTTAGATGATTGAAGACACGTTCCACCTTTAAAAATGGCTATTAAAGTCACAAATAACGGATATAAAATACTAACATAACACTCTGTTGTTTCTTTTTTGAAGTATTTACAGAAGGCTCGGGGTCAGAGAGGATCTACGGTGGACAGGCGTGAGATGTCAGAGACAGATGTGTACTCAGAACGAGTGGCATCCAGACAAGTATATAAACCACACCCACTGGACACACGACGTTGTTGCGACCTTGAATCAACGTAATTGACGTTGATTCAACGTCACAACAGCGTCGTGTGCCCAGTGGGTAAGTAAACGACGCCGTAACACCGTCGAATCAACGTCTTTACGGCGTCGTGGTATAGCGTTAGACTCGTACCTAAACTTTCAAATTTCATGCAAGATAACCCACTGGACACACGACGTTGTTGCTATGTCGAATCAACGTCAATGAGTTAATTTCGCAACAACGCCGTGTGCCCGGTGGGAAGGCTTGCTTATTAATTATTTATCATTCATTTGTTAGCCAGAACATCTCACGAATTTATCAGGAATAAAAACCATACCCATAAATTTTACCTGTTTGCTAAATGCGACGTGCATTGTTCTACAATAATTTTATGACGATAGCGCGTGTTTGGATTGAAAGATATTTTACTTGAGGCCCGACTTTGGAAATTCGGGGACCATGTCAAATCACACTTATAGGGATCAAACACGCACTATTATTATCACAATGTAGCTTTTAAAACCCAGACATTTACCATTTTAAAGATTTGACTAGCAGGGCTTCTGGACAGGGAATGAATCCTGCTGACCATTTACGCCCTGCTCGTCTGTCTGGCAGCTACATATGATCATATAGATAATAACACAAGTTCAAACTTATTATTCAAATTGTGTCTCACGATTTTATTTTCAAAATGTATCAATAAAAAAAAATTGCCAATGGTTTTCTGACGCACGAGTTTTTTCGTTCTAAAACATCTCAGTTTTTTGTTTGTAAATAAGGATGCCCTATCAATGGCAAACATCACGGCGCCATGGACCAGCCTTCCCTCATCACTCAGAATCCCCCGCCATCTACGAGCTGCCGGTGATATGACAGTCACGTCGTATCTGATTCAACAGCAACAGCAGCGATATCAACAACAGCAACAACAACGACAGCAACAACAGTAACAACAGAAGGACAACAAACCCGGCAATAGCTGCTACGACGACGACAACGACAACAAAATATCACCAAGAAAAACTGCAACACCAACAGCAACATTAGCAACACCATCAGCTGCAACAACAACAGAGACAGTAACTTCTCCAGCAGATTATCATCATATAAATTGCAGCAACAGCAAGCCGACAAACATAAGATCAATCAATGCTGGATTGTTGCGGGATCACCGTCTGCGACTTTGGCCCAACATCAAGCCAGCATTGTATCAACGTCCTGTGTTTGCTAGGAGCACTGCCGTGCAAAGACATTATGCAACAGTTACTTCAAGTTCTTTGCAATTGCATATCATGCCGTGCAAAGCTAAAAGGCAATATCTACTCACTTTACAAGTAACCAGGTAGGCCTACTGCCTTCAGGATTTGCTGAGCAGTAGCATGGACAATATTCATATTATATATCAGCACAGAACCCACCGGTTTAAAGACACTTTCTGTTGTGCTCACAAATAGAACAGTTATTACTGCAAAACGTCAAACATTATAGGTGTCTCTATGATGTTAAAATAATATAATTTAACCTGTGAAGGTAAAGATACGCACCAGCTTATTATAGTGTGATACAAGAAAGACAGATACATGCAGAGTTGTATAAACTATGTCAATAAAGTAATTATTTTGCGTATGTGCCATTCACTTGAATTATATTTGGGGTCGATTTGGACCGATTTTGCGAGCCGAGCCCCGGTAACAGTTATTTGGTACGCTCGCACACACGATTATAAATGAGTATCAGAACATGTGGTGACGCTTTTAGTCACATTCGAACTATTTTTATCAATGGTACTTGTGCGGATTTCAAACAAAGCACTTATTTTATTGTAAATTGATAACAAGTCTTAGTACTATCCAAATCGTTGGTCAGTTTTAAAATGATTTAAAACTGGTATTCGTGTCGGCAATGTAACTTAGATTGAATCATTTGAAAGGAGAAAATTTCGTCGCAACACTTCAAGAGTTATTAATTTGATGACATTTCACATTACAAAATGAGCAGATTGCGTGATCCTGGAATTTCACAGCAATTACTACTTCACACCGCCATTATTGAATGATGGATTACCATACACATAAGTAGGCTAGTCCAAAAAGAAGAAAGCTATAGCGTGCTCATAGTATTCACCAATTTGTACTTCACGAAAAAGGGAAAAGGGAACTGTCAAACCGCATTATCTATTTAGTGATCCCTGCTCGCGATTCAGACGACCTTTTACCCTCCAAGTTATCTGAATCAAATTTCAATCCACTTGAAGTTGCGTCTCGCTCACGTGATCCACAACTTCAAGTGTGAGAACATTATTTTGGTTTGTCACTTCGGAGGCCAAACATTTTAAATATTTAATGGGCGGGGGCCCTAGGGTAGTGGTTAGCACCGCTGCCTTTCACGCCAGAGTTCGGGGCTCGGTTCCCGGTCTCGGCGGTTTGAAAAAAACAAAAAATGTTTCTTCCCCATCCACTTGTGAAAGTCAGTATTGTGGGGAGTTTTCGCGACCGAGAGGTAGCGTGCTCGGCCTCCGAGCTCGAATTTCGAATCCTGTGTCTGGAGGACAGTGTCATCTCAATCATTTCACCATCCTCAGGAGGTTCTCCTGGCCCAGTTTAGCCTATATGTGCACAAAGGTGGCCTAAAGCCCGATTCATTTCATTTTTTAAATATTTTATATACGAGAAGGCACATTTGCTCTTGTAAATTAATATTGAAAGTGCCTAAAAAATGAAAAAAATTGTAGTCTTGATTGGTGCGTAACCCTTTCACAACCAAACCCACTTCTGTAAGCTAAACACAGTAAACACGAAACATTTGTATAACATGTGTACAATGTTGGAACAACGTCTTCGACGTTGGTCCAACATTGTACACATGTTATACAAATATTGTGTGTGTTCTGGCATGTAATGGGTTGATGCGGTGAGAGGGGTTAACTCGCTAGATGTTTATGATGTGTGTTTTCCATCTCTCTGGACGGCTTGCATTTATTTCTATTAAACTTTATAGTTATTACCTGATTATATTTGGTTATGTCTTCAGGACATGCTATATATTCTAGGCAGTATTCTTCTGTTCTGGTGGAAATTGCCGATCAAAACCACTGTATTTAAAAAAAATAGCAATAGGCCTACATCTACACTATAATAAATGCTTTATTAATATAGCATGTGAAAAGTGTAATCTCGTGTGAAAAGTGTAATCGTATCCGCAACTATTTCACTTCACGACATAAAATTGCGTGATACTTTAGTTGACAATTGGCAGTATTGTCACTAAAATGTCGTGCATTCCTTTATTAATCACCAGTTGACGTGTTCTCAAATATTTTATGTTATTTACTAGTATACGAATGTCATATTTAAAACCAGAAAGTATAGGCGTAATCATACAAATAATTTTTGTATTCGCCGAAAACAACATAGTCCAAGACATTGAGCACATAAATGAAGCAAAAACACAAATTCCACCCTATCTAAAGAAATTAAATAAAAGGGATAAACTCGTGAAAGGAAGTGCATTTCCAAGGACACTTGCGTTCCCGGGTGAATGAATGAAGGCTATTATAACTATATTACTTACAAGCAATTAATTATCATGTCATGGCGACAACCAAGCAAATTATCATGGTCACGGCTTATAAGCATCTTCTCCTCCAGCACATTGTTGCTTTCGTGTACATTTCAAGAAACATTATTTTCAATCTACAGTATGAATGTGTGGCGACATTCTCTTTACCCTTCCTCCAATCAGACCCCATAGCATCCAGATCACCGTATATAATTTATACTTATTACAGCAAGTTTGTTATTAATGTCTCAACTTGTAATCCCTACTACTCGGCTAAATCTAAAATTTCCAGGATCAGATAAATTCGCATTACCAGAAAGTGACATTACTACATGGAATGGGAGACGAATAAATAGCCGTCACGAATAAATAGCCGTCTGAAATCAACTATACAACATCACTCCAAGTATAACTGGAGTAAAACACTAGCACCAGAAGGCTGCTGAGAGCGTGATTAAGGCATCGTAGCTATTGTTTATATAAGCTGCTTTTTGCCTTACCAATTCTTCATTAATGGATAATGCTCATTCACTGATGTCTGGCAGGAAGGGAGGCGAGGGAGCTGCAAAAAGAAGCATTTTAGAATTTAATATAATTAAAATAGGGTCGCGATTGTCTAAATGAGGTGTTGAACACAAATAAATCTGTTCAGGGCCGGATCCAGGGGGGGGGGGGGGGCGTCGGGCCCGGTCTCCCGCCAAGAGGGGGCCTCCCACCAATTTGCGGCTGGGGCATTGTTTAATCTGTCTAACTGTCTGATCACTGATCCGAGTGCAATTAGCCGTGAAATGACAGTATGGTATGTATGGTGTTGTCACAGTTACAGTACTGCCAGTCCAAAGTCGAACACCTGGGGGCACCTCCCGTGATAAGTGGGGTGTGGCAACTAACCCATCGCGGGGCACAACCCGGGGCACTGCTAAAAGTGCCACGGTATAAACAGATAAACACTCCAGTTGTGGTTTAACCCACTCGCGGGGTAAGCATAATAGCTCGGGTCTTGCCCCGCATGTTAACCCAGGGCAATCTTGAGCCACAAGCTTTTGCCACGGAAAACTTTAACCCGTGGCAAATTTCACACAATGAATGAATGAATGAATGAATGAATGAATGAATGAATGAATGAATGAATGAATGAATGAATGAATGAATGAATGATTGAATAAATGAATGAATGAATGAATGAATGAATGAATGAATGAATGAATGAATAATTGCATGAATGAATGAATGAATGAATGAATGAATGAATGAATGAATGAATGAATGAATGAATGAATGAATGAATGAATGAATGAAAGAATGGATGAATGAATGAATGAATGAATGAATGAATGAATGAATGAATAAATGAATGAATGAATGAATAATTGAATAAATAATTGCATGAATGAATGAATGAATGAATGAATGAATGAATGAATGAATGAATGAATGAATGAATGAATGAATGAATGAATGAATGAATGAATGAATGAATGAATGAATGAAAAAAATGAATGAATGAATGAATGAATGAATGAATGAATGAATGAATGAATGAATGAATGAAATGAATAATTTAACTGAATAATAAAGTATGCTTAAACAAATAAAATAATTGGTGCTATTCTTTTAGGTTGGTTTTAGATTGACTGGACTATAATAATAACATTATAAAATATACATGTATATAACAATTATAAGATATGTCGATCACACTGGCAAAATGCATGACACGATAGACGCACAACAAATCTCGGCTCCTATCATGGACAAGTATAGCCGTTATTTAGTAGTTTGGACAAACCCCACAAACACAGATAGGCATGGCCATCGTTCAGCTATTGCTAACTACCAGACTCGGACTAATCAGCAAAATCATCCTATAATGTATTTGGTGACGTTGCGCTAACGACAAATACGTCTTCGTTATGCCAACGTAGTGGCATGCTTGGGGCCAATGTAGTTGTGCTATCTGGGGGCTGCTTATGCAGCTTGGTCTATATATGGCATTGAAAATTGTCGGTGAATGCTCTGCGAACATTCGCAATACATTCGCCTAGTTAGTCGCCATACATTTGCCGAGTGTTCACCAGACTTTAAAAAAAAATAAGCAAATATGGCCTTAATGGCACTGAATTACAATGGTTTACAAATTATCTCAATGAACGAACTCAAGTTGTTACCATAAATGGTAAAATTTCTAATACAAAACTCATTGACAAAGGTGTTCCACAGGGATCTATACTTGGTCCTCTGCTTTTTACTATTTTTATTAATGATTTTCCCTCATGTCTATCTATTGCCTTCTGTAATATTTTTGCTGATGATACTATGATAGGTGTTAGTGATAAATCTATAACGAAAATACAGCAACTACTTCAGAATGCTGTCAATGAAGCTATTAAATGGTTTGGACAAAATAAGTTAACTTTAAACATAAACAAGTGTAATGTATTTATTATATCTAACAAAAATATAGTAGACAGCATAGATATTTTTATAAATGGTGTTAAGTTACCCTTTGTTAAGTCTGCTGAATATCTTGGTGTAGAAATAGATAGTAAATTATCCTGGTCTAACCATATAGATGGATTGTGTAAGAAATTGTCTTCGCAACTTTATATCTTAAGAAGGTTAAAACAAATTCTCCCAACGGATGATATTAATTGTGTTTACTACGGTATATTTCAGAGTATTATTGATTATTGTATCACTGTCTGGGGCTCTGCTGCACAGAAATATTTATGTAAAATACAAAAATTACAAAATAGAGCAGCACGACTTCTTGCACAAAACTTTGACTGGAACATTCGCGGTATAGATATTGTGAGAGGTCTAGGGTGGCAGAATGGTAAAGAAAAATATAGTTTTTTATCATGTTGTCTCACTTATAAATCTCTAAATGATCTAGCTCCTTATTACTTATCTGATCTTTTTTCCTCCGTTTCTGAATATCATACTGTTTCAACACGTAATGCAACAAGTAATACTCTACAGCAGCCCAGGTGTAATAATTATTTATATAAATCATCTTTAAGTGTGGATGGGTCTAGACTTTGGAATAAGCTACCTTTAGAAATTAGAAATAAGAAGACATTTTCTGCTTTTAAATATAACCTTAAACAATATATAGCTATTAATCAAACCCTTACTCAATTATAGTTAGGTGCTGCAATAATGATATGGCTGTACATGTCTTATCGCTTTCTCCAATTTTTGTAGGTTTTTGTTGGAGTTTTAGTGCGGGGACATTTGTGTTTTCTTTTCTTTTCACTTTGCTATAAATGTACATGTATATACATTTGTAAACCTATTCAATTAACGCAAATGCATATATCATCGGATTATGATCTAAAATGTCTAATGTACCTTCTAATTTAGTTATTGTAACCATTGTACATAATATGATAATTATTGTTTAAATATGTGTTTTCACTTTTTATGCAAATACTTGTCATAAAACAGGGCACATATGCAAAATAGCCAAAGGCTAATAATGTTTTTACCCTGTATAAATATGTTTGAATAAATAAATAAATAAATAAATACATTCTCAGAAAACTATTATGCATATGTAAATTAGTAGTCGCCATACATTCGCTGAACATTCGCCAAGCATTCGAAAAGCTCGATTGCATGTGAAATGTGAATGCAATACGAATGCTCGGCGAACAGTCGCTGAACATACACCGAGCATTCGCGTTGCACTCGTTGGGAGACTCTGCGAACTATCTGCGAGCATTCGCCATACATTCGCTAAGCATTCGCTACGCATTCTCTGAATGCATTCGCTGATATCCATTCTTTTCAGTAAGGGTAGAAGGACTACAAGAAAGAGCAAGCTATTTAACGTCTTCGTGGACTACATGGCCCGTATTCTCGTACAAGTTACGATATATCGTAGGCTTCTGATTGGTCGAGATGGCCATCTCGACCATTCAGAAGCCTACGATATATCGTAACTTGTACGAGAATACAGGCCCTGCACCGTGGCTTAACCCACAGAGTACCGAGAGAAACAGATGGTATCTGCATATATGGCCGCTATACGCACTATGACTGGATTACCAGATACCTTTGGTGGTATGACGATGAAGCTGATGGACACTCGTCCATAGTGTCATTGCTGATATGATGTAGTGGCTGATGCATATCATACAAATCGATCTGTCAAAAATGGAGAATGAATACAGCGTGGTGTTGGAGAAAAGTATATTATTATCAAGGGCTCAAATACCAAAATACCCATCAATTTCTCACACTTTCATGTATATAGGACAAATAAAGAACGACTCATTGATGAGATCAGGGATGTATGGATTGCCAGTTCCATCAAACTGTCAGCTGGCCAACAAATCTATTTCCCGAAAAGGGAGAAATGCTATCTCATCACAAAAAAAAGAGTATATATAAAAAATCCAGGACCGGTTGTAGTTCGATCTCATTCTGGAGATACCATAACATTACTATTGATACCGGTACTTTTCATAGCACTATTTGCAAACACCGATCATACTATGTATCTTGACAATGGAAATGGCAACCACAGAATTTATTGGGTTTTTATCATACTGGTAATTATTACGTATCTGCCTTCTTTAAAAAATGAAAGGAAACCTGTTGGTCCATGCTGCAGAAATATCCACAGTTCATGGACGCTATTACGGAACATGAGTATGATTGAGAGCCAAATCAGCATATAATAACCCAGCTGGCAGAATAAGTTTGCAAGTTGTTTGGACAAAGAAAGTCCAATGTGTGAACATAACAAGGCAACATTTATTCTGGGAGAAGTATAATAAGGATAATGGAATATCAGAATATCTCTCCTCCCGCCATGCAAAGATGTATAGCCTCCATCTTCAGATCCAGAGAGCAAACTATGTATGCAGATTGTGGAAACTGTCTTGCAGTGCCATGGTGATGATTCCGAGACCCACTCTACATAGTTTGACAGAACATATGGATGTTATGTGGGTGAACACGCCATTCCCTAAATACGTAATACCATTCTTATTATAAAATAATTAGATAATAAGATTAGAATTTAAAATCAACAAATCTAAAAGAATTGGAATATGGTAAGCAGTAAAGATGATGTAAAGTCTTACTAAGTCTGATGTGGTCTCTGCAGTATTAAAATACACTTTTGTTAAACATTTTTTAAATTTCTGTAATAATGAACAGGTTCAAAATAACAATCTTAATTATAAGTTATTGTTGATTTGAAAATGACTTATTAAATCCAGATTTTATAGAGCAAAAGATATGGTTATGTATTTAGAAGCTGAAGAATATAAGGCATCTTGTTGTGATGAAGTTATAAATGAATTCTTGAATAATTCAGTGGATATTATGATGCACATATTTTTTAAAGTTTTTCAATTTGATACCTAAAACCGATATTTTTTCGGAAATATGGAAACAATGTATAATAATACCAATATATAAGAAAAAAGATGATAAAGAATGCCCAGATAACTACAGAGGAATTACGCTATTGTCTTGATTTGGTAAATTATTTATATCAGTTATCAACTCGCAGAGTGTCAAGGTATTTATAAGAAAATGAGATAATTGGCGACGAACAAGCTGGAATTAGATCTGGGTACTGCACTTTGAATCATATTTTTTCATTAAGATGTATTATTGATATTTATTTGTCTAAAAACAAAAGATTATTTGTTATCGTAAGGCTTTTGATAATACAGGGGCGGATTTAGAGCGGGTTCACAGGGTTCCGGAACCCTGTCAGCGTTTTCAAATCAAATTACAGGGTTAGTGACCTAAAAACCGGTGAATTAATTGATTTTTTGGGGGGGATTGGAACCCTGTCCCCGTTTTGATGACAGGGTTTCAAAACAAAACTGATAGCCTATATTCCATTGTTAGTCAATTAGGCTGTTCATTAATGACAAGATAAACACTGTCACTATAAGAGGTGTGAGAGTGTGGGGGTAATACTAGCAGCAGGTGTAGTAACTGCAGTCCTGGGACCGACTAGCTAATGCATAACATTCACACCACCCTTTGTTTCCGGAGATTTCAATAAATTAAATACACCTATAGCTTTGATGGCGCTCTGCACATTGAAATTTAAAACAGTTTATTCTGTTTCTGTCACTTATTTTTTATATTTTTTTTCTCATATAAATCTTGTAATATTTGCGACGTCTGAATTCACGCGAATTTCGCGAGAAAAACAAATTAGATAATTTATGGATATTTAAGAAAATGATTATTATAATAGCACTACCTATTATCGGAAATGCCTACAGTGAGTTTTAACCATAGTCTCTATAAAGACTCAACAACAATGTATATCAAGTTATCAACCGATAGTGCATGAGCCTGAATAAAAAAATCAAGAATAAATAAGTACCTCATCAATTTGTATATTTATTGATCATATCAGTCAGTGATTGAAACGCTTTTGCTTGTTAGCCTACTAGAGTAATGTGCTTGTATAAGAATAGGCCTACCAGATTGATAGTCCATCGCCACCGCCCAAATAAACATTACCTCAACGCTGACTCAACGTTGGCCTGGTATCTCCGGCACTGACACAACATTAAAACAACTTTTGTGCAAAAGCCGTTGGGAAGGTCAGCACGTGTCCAAGTTTACAAGTTTGTTTGAGTTTGACAAGTTTAGTCAATAACTCGGGCCTCGTGTGAGGCTTGGATAGTGGATAGTTATTTCCGTAATTAGTATTACGTAAGGGTGTAAGTTACCCAGCCGTGAAAGCTAAAAACTAGGCGCCATTAAAAAGTTCTATTTCACAACTCAGTGACTATATCTGTTATGCCTAAATTCGAACGATATAATTTTTTTTTTCACGAAATCCACTGGGCACACGACGTTGTTGCGATGTTGAATCAACGTCAATGACGTTGATTCAACGTCGCAACAACGTTGTGTGCCCATGCAGTGGGAAAGTCGCAAAATCAGAAACTCACGAATATTTAAATTTAAAATCCGAAAATCACTATATATTTATATGTAAATACCATTAATAATTATTAATGGTTGGAACCCTGTCAGATTTTTTCCTGGATCCGCCCCTGTAATAGTTGGAGAATCGGTTCATGGAGGAAACTGATTTAGCAAAATATTTTTTTGTTGATGTTATATTTAACTTATTTAGTCAGGTAAAATCCTGTGTCAATATAGGCATAGGTAGTCAAACATCTTTTTTATGTAATGTTGGTGTCAGAGAGGGTGAGAATTTGTCTCCATTATTGTTATCCATTTTCTCAGTTATATGTCAGAATGTATTTCATATGGTTAACAGGGATTAGATTTGCTAAACTATTGTACGAGTCAAATGTTAAGTGCTAATGATATTGAAGTATGTATCTATTGTTATATGCGGATGACAATATAATAATGCCTAATGCCCATTACTAATACTCAAAACACAAAAGTGATGATTTTTTGCTAAAAGCAAATGTCGAAATATTCCGACATTGACTTATACTGGTTTATCATTAGAAGTGATTACTGATTATAGATATTTGGGTATTGATTTCAACTACAATGGGAAACTCAATAAATGCAAGAAACATATTTTCGAACAGGCAGAATAAGCTATGTACAGTCTTTTAAGAAGAAGTAAAAACGTGTATCTTTTTACAGATGTTCAATTGCATTTATTTGATCAAATGATTTTGCTCTATGGATCTGGAATATGAGGTTGTGAAAATAATGATATTGTTTGAAAAACGTCAGCTAGTGAATATTACTTTACGTCGCTTTCTGCACAGTCATAACAATACCGCGACAGAAATAAGCCCGAAGCCGAGACTATGCCCTACTCCTATTTTGGATGACTTCAATGGTTCTTTATAGTGCACAATATCATAGGCAGCACTGTGCAATCCATGTCTTTGAACAGTTTAAAACACTGTATATGCACAACCATCGGGATCCGAAGCTGGTACCTCAAGGTTACAAGCCCTACTCGATACGAATGAGCCATCGGGACCGGCCGAAAAACGTAATCTAGGAGTAAATAACAAAACTTCAAAATCTATGGGGTATGGTGACAGTCCATGGGCCAGATATGAAAACCCTCCCCCCCCCGTGTCATCAAACATATGCACCCCCCTGAATTTTAAGCGGTAAATTTAATTTTATAAAAGTAATGTTGTGTCTATTTTTTTCTACTACAGGTATTTATTCTTATAATTAAACACTAGTTATGTTAAAAGAAGATGCTATGTGAGACGAAAATAATAAAAAATAATAATATGAGGCTCATTAATATATGTAATTACCCTTTAAATCACAAATTCCACATATCGCTTGCTACGTTTACATGGAAATCTAATCTGAAAACCCTCTCCACCCCCCTCCTCAAGGGCGAGATATTTGAAAACGATGATTTTAAGACAGCTTATTCAATATCCATTAAATATCTGCTTGTTTGCACTCAAAATATTGCGACGGGAAAAAATACTGGATCATCAAACATATGTACCCCCTTGAATTTTAAGCGGTAAATATAATTTACTGAAAGGCATGTTGTATATATTTTTTCAACTACAGGTATTTATTCTAATAATTAAACACTAGTTATGTTAAAAGAAGATGCTATGTGATACGAAAAAAAAAATAATAATAATATGGGGTTAATTAATATATGTAATATCCATTTAAATCCCAAATTCCACATATCGCTTGCTACGTTTACATGGAAATCTAATCTGAAAACCCTCTCCACCCCCGTCCTCAAGGGTGAGATATTTGAAAACGATAATTTTAAGACAGCCTATTCAACATCCATTCAATATCTGCTTGTTTGCACCCAAAATATTGCGACAGGAAAAAATACTGGGTCATCAAACATATGTACCCCCTTGAATTTTAGGCGGTAAATATAATTTACTGAAAGGCATGTTGTATATATTTTTTCAACTACAGGTACTTATTCTAATAATTAAACACTAGTTATGGTACAAGAATATGCTATGTGAGACGATAATAAAAAAATTAAAGAATATGGAGTTCATTATTTTATGTTATAACCCTTTAAATCCCCAATTCCACATATTGCTTGCTACGTTTACATAAAAATCTAATATGAAAACCCTCTCTACCCCCTCCTCCGGGGCGAGGTATTTGGCGACGATAATTTTTAGACACCTTATTCAAAGTCCATTCAATATCTGCTTGTTTGCACTCAAAATATTGCGACAGGAAGAAATATTGGGTCACCAAGCATAATGTGTAACCCCTTGATTTTTAAGCGGTAAATTTAATTAACTAAAAGGCATGTTGTATATATTTTTCAACTACAGGTAGTTATTCCAAGAATTAAACACTAGTATTGTTACAAGATATTATGTGAAACTAAAATAAAACAAAAACAAAACAAATATGGGGTTTATTAATACATGTAATAACCCTTTAAATCCCAAATTGCCCGCCTCCTATGCTACGTGTAAAGGAAAACCAGATAAACAAAACCCTCTCCTGCCCCCCCCCTCTTCCTGGGTGGGATTTTTTAAGACAATTGTTTTTTAGACACCTTATTGTTTATCTGTTCTATATCTGCTTGTTTGCACTCAAAATATTGAGGCTGTAAAAAATATCGGTTCATCAAAGATATGTACTCCCTGAATTTTAGGTGGTAAATTTAATTTCCTAGAAGACATGTTGTGATCGTTTTTTAACTCCAAGTATGTGTTCCACGGAATAAACACTAGTTATGTTACTAGAAGATGTTACGTGAAGTGAAAAAAATATATATATATATAATGACCCTTTAAATCTCATAGTCTTCCGTGCTATGTGTATATGAAAACCATACATGAAAAACATTCCCTACCCCCTCCCCATGGGCGGGATTTTCAAAGACAATAATTTTTAGACAACTTATTATATATTTATTTAATATCTGCTGTCAGTGGCATTTAGAAGGTATGGACATAAAATAATCTCAGAAATCACGAAGGGCTTATAAAATGATGGTCTTTTTGATGACTTTTGAGTTCATGTGACTCAAACCCAAAGCATTTCTCGACTCATATCATTGATTAATAATTAGCAGGTGCAACGCTAGGTGCTGATAAATAGGTCTAAACATTATTTTTGTTTAATTAATATTCTAGATAACTTGTTACCACCAACTAGTATGCATAGTGTACGTAACCTTTCTAATAATTATGCAAACTCATGTTTATAATACGGCTTTTGTCTGAAAAAACAGACGCCATAGTTTTCTATATACATAAGCTCGGGCGATGTGTTTATTTTTAATTCCCGATATTCCTAATAAGAATGTTGATATCCCCAAGATTCATATTTCGATGCTTGGTAACTAGCTTAGCAGGATATGTTGGCAACCTTTAATCAACATTAGGTTCTAAATTAACTTTTACATATTATTTGAACTATAATTAAGAAGCCCACACTTCTGAATTGGCACATGTATGTAATATCGGACAATCATGTAACTATAGGTTAAGGTACCATGCTGGAAACCATAACAAAAACAAAGTAAGAAAATCGCAATAAAAAACACATTTTGGTCGTCGGTATTAGCCGAGAGGTCAAGGAGCTTAGTGAGAGATCGTGTGTTATACGTCTAATACGTCTTTGAGTTTTGTCTTTTTGCACGAATTTCTATTTCACAACGCCTTAACTACATGTGTGCACACAATAACCAGTTGAAATGTTATATATTACATGTAATGTGGACATTTCGGAACTCTTGAAATGTTTTCAGATGAAAGGTTGACCACAAAAATGGGAGTGTAGATATTTTATGTTTTACTCTTTGGTTGTTTGGTCTTTGATATAGGCCCCTATTGCTTGAAACCCAATTTTCTATAATACTTATTATTAGCTAATTTGCATATGTTATGCTAATATGTTTTCATGATGTTGATAACATATATTTTATTGCAATCTCTATCCATGAAAACCATAGGGTAGACATTTTTTTTTAAATACTTAACTTGATTAGTTTCTGAGATATTGCTTGAAACTGGATTTTCGGTAATGGCTGCCTAATTTGCATATTTTAGCATATTTAGCCCCAACAGCTTAAATGCAAACAACCGGATTTCAATAGGGACATATTCAGAGGCTTCAAAAATAACCACCTTGAAGGGGGGGAAGGGGGGGGGTTACGGGTGGCCCACGGTCCAGGTAGAACCCCTCTACAAGCTTGCATTGATCTAAATGACTGTATTGAATTTTTGGACACAAATAGTAAATGCAAATTAAGGTGACAAACTCTAGCTCATATCGACCTTATTGTGTATTATCATAGTATATATAAGTCTGCCGTTTCTAGTACAATGAATTTTATACGAGGTATATATATTTGATGTCAACTTAAAGCCACTGAAACGGCCTTTTACATGAATATAAAATATTTTTGTTTTGAATCATTAATTTTTGCCTTTTGACCCATAAATTTTGCCTATTAGTTGAGAATTTACGGATTTTTTTTTTTAATTAGTTAAAATTAAGGGATTAAATACAAACGTAACGCTTTGTTGTACATTTCGTATTAAACAAAAACAAATTAATTTGACTACTAATTCGGCAAAAATCTGGAATGCTGTCAATTTTCCGGAGTCGGACGAAAAGCGCACAAATTTTACGTCGAACCAAAAAGCATATGACGTGTTCACATAATTCATTGTTTTTTCAAAGTAAGTTTATTTTAGGTCAGCAATGGTTTTAGATTAATTTGAATCAAAATAAAACAATTATACCATACAATATTGAGCTGAAAGAAACCTATGTTTACTATTCATTGAAAAAGTGCGGAAAAATGGTAAAATTAAGGTTAACATTCCAACTTGAAGCTCTGCTTTCGGTTGATATCAAAAATATTGCTATGTCTGTAAATGGGCAGTGGGCAACAGTGTGCAATGCGCGAGATTTTTTTTTAAATCAGAGTGAAATCGCTCATAAGGCAATGCACGTTTTTGGCTATATTTCAGAAAAGCAGCGGCAGCCCGATCAGCAGGTTGATTTTGCCCCCTGAGTAGTCCAGGTATGTGTTAGCCCTTACAGCGCGGGGATCGACTTTAGTCGACAGAATCTGACGTCTACAGACGCCAGATTCTGTCGACTAAAGTCGATCCCCGCGCTGTAAGTGTAAAAATATTTCTAATGGCCGTAGACCAGTAACATAGGTATTCAAATGAATTGGAAAGAGCTAACTAAGACAGTTATGATTTCAAATTGAAAATAACCCTTTTATCTCCATGATTTATACAAAAATAATTCAGCGTTGTAAGAGTTAAATTTCTGTTCCGGGTGACACTTATCCCCAGCCACGTCTGGTATTATATATTATATATATTACTGCTCATTTCTCCTTCAAATGTTTTCGGTTAGATAAAAAAGTTAACTGAAAATGCTAAAAACGGCTAGAGACGCGATTAGCACTTTAAATGGTTATTAAAAAAATTGAGCGAAACTAATACTATACGGAAAAAATGTCAATCTAACAATCTTAATGGTGATTGCTTTGTTAAATTATCTTTTTTGGAAGTTAAAATTAATAAAAAGGCTGGAAACGGCCACAGACGCGATAAAAAACATTAACGGTTAATAAGAAAGAGAAACAAACTATTCAGAATGACAAGGGATATCTTCTAACGGTGTACCTGTTCACCAGAACTTTCAATCAATCATCAATCAGATTTGCCAGGGGCACCTTTTGTGACCGACATAAAGTGATTATCCAATTATGATCACCCCTTTTACCGCCAAGTAATTTTTATTGGAATTTTCACCCATTGCGTCTCGCTGACGGGACCAACAACTTCAAGTGAGTGAAAATTATTCAAATTTGACAAAATGAAGGTTGACTATTTTAAAATCTTGCTGGCTCATATCACTTTTTTAGCATGTCTAAAAGGTGATACTTAATGTGCTAATAAAAAAATGAACAACCGAATATAATCGGGACCGGTTTACATTTATCCTGCTAAGTTAATTGATTTTAATTGTCAACCATTTGAGGTTGTGTCTTGCTACCGCGATCCACAACCTTAAGTAGTTGACAATTACTCATAGTTGTTTAATTTGATACCAAATATTAACAAATCCTGATGTACGAACTATACTCTTTTCCAGAAAAAAAATGATTGTCACCAAAACATTCAGAGAAATGTTCACACCTATAAATTATCCAATCCGAGTGAAATAGGTGATGAATATCACTATCTATTTGGATGTAAAACATAACAAAGTAAACTTATTAAAACAGCAACATCATAACAGCGTGTCTATATGTGTGTGTTCAACCCTTTGAGCCCCCACGATGCATTAAAGCATCATTTTACATCCCTGAAAATATACTTAATTTTCCTACAACTTAGGGTTTTAGAACGAAAATTTCCATAAAACTGGTTTACCAATATGTGGTAATTTTCTTTAATTTTTAAACCACATCTTCATCTTCATCTTCATCCACTGCAAGACGAGAATTGCGACAGCAATTCGCGGCTTGTAGTGGATGAAAATGACAATGGTAAATTCAGGATTGAAAGGGTTAAAGCTGAAACTTGGTGAACATAACTGAAATTGAATTTCTGATAAATGTATGCAAATTTGTAAATGTATTAACACACCCAACATGTATTAAATATGTCATTTGTGAAAATATTGAAAAATCATTAATGTATTAGCGTATGTAATGTACTAATATGCATATACATGTAATAATGTAATCCCATGTGTTTGGTTGCCCCTGTCATTGGGGTCAAAGACATATAATAGTAGCGTTACATGTATATATATATATATATATATGGTAACTGAAGCATATATTTTTTTCTCACACTTGCACACGTACACAGAAGCAGGGGTACATGCGTTCAGTTTAACCCTTTTCAACCACTCAGATATTTTCTTCTTTGTTTCTTTGACATTGAAGTGTGAAGCTACTACAACGATTGCCATAATTTTGTGGATGGAAAATGACAGCTGTGGCAAACACCAACTCATAACTTCTCTAATTTGATGGGTTCTGGCATCGCTGAAAAGCTGACAGCGCTGAATTATTATGTTTAAATTATGGAGACCAGAGGGTTTTTTCAAATTGAAATCATGGCAAATGTCTTAATCAGGTCTTTGCGATTCATATGAATACCTATGTTATGAATCTACGGCCATTGGAAATATTTTTAATCTTAGAGTGCGGGGATTGACTTTAGACGTCAGAATCTGACGTCTACAGACGTCAGATTCTGACGACTAAAGTGGATCTTCGCGCTGTAAGGGTTAAATAATTCTTATTTGAAATGTGTCGTGTGGTGGTGCATAATATAAGGCAATATGGATGCTTAAAAGGTTATCAATCTGTACAGACTGTTTTTTTTTAAATAAGCAGGTAATACTGCCCCTTTTTTTACAGTATTGCAAAGTTGTACTTTGAACCCAAACCCAAACAGTTTATTACATGTACTATTTTATACCCAATACCTGCCTGTCTCGCGATCACCTATTAGTTTAACCAGTGCAGGTGATGCGTGCGCATTGTGTCATAATCTATCTTGTACACGCAAACTTCCCATATATTTTGTATGCTTATTAAACGCTTGTAATAATCACGCTCGTAAAAATCAGCGGTGGAAAAAATCTGCTGTGGTTCAGTCAGAAATAAAATCACAAAATTTTGTCTTTTTATTATCACCGTTCAGGGTGAGTTTGGAAGTGGCTGGTGTGCCACCTTAGGCAGAGATGTAATGGGACTTTAAAATGGCACAATCAGGCCAAAATCATTATTTTTTTCTTTTGACAACTTGATATCTTTTAAAAATGTCCATGGACTAGAATTGCGTTATTCCTTTAAATTTTGAGCTGCGCATTTACCAGTTAAAATGGAAATAAAAATGAAATTTAATCTCACTCCTGTAGGCCTATTTATCATTTAATATGTATAACTTTAAATTCCATTCTTACTACTCTTTTAACTGGTAAATACGCAAGCAAAAATTTTAATATGGGCTCAAAAACTCGAAAAAATGGGAATTTTTTTGAAATTATCAAATTACATTCCCAACAACATGTGGGTTCGTAAGTGAGTTTTCAAAGATGCTACCAAAATTCAAAATAACCGCTAAAGATCAACTTCATAATGTGGGCGCAAAAAACTGACAAATTATTAAAGTCAGAATTTTTTCAAATTTTAATATCACATTTCCCACGATATGGAGATGTGCAGGTGATTTTTTCAAAATTCAAAATGTCAGCCACAAGTTCACTTGATAGGATGGTATATATAGGACATCAGGCCTGTTGGTATTATCTCATTTCATTGACCTTGTCCCGATTATGTGAGTCATGACACGTCAACATCGAATCCGTTGAAAAGGCAGGTTTTGCAATGCAAATAGTGCGTGTGAAAGTAACTGCATGTAGGACTATGAACATACTTTTATTGGCATTATTGAAACATACAGAGTAAAGTGATTCTCGGTTCATTTTGCTGCAAACTGTTTGCATGCGTGTTTTAATGTTCAGTGCAGGGCCTAAAGATGTCGGTCATGTTTATGTCGCACGGCCATTGTTGATTTAATGTTGGGCCAGTGTCGCAGACGGTGGCCTAACATTAAACCAACAACGGCTTATGATGTAGCATATTTTCAACAAAAATAACTCAAGATAAAAATAGTATAAAATATAACCGTTTTAGGCTTTATTTCTTGAAACGGTGATTGCAATAACAGTTCGCCCTTGAATTTTCAGGAAATTAGACAAAAATAGTTTTTGTTGTGCCGTGTATGCTGTTTAGAAATTTAACGATATTACTGTATTTATATTAATCACTTTCAGCAAAATACGATTACGCAATCGAAGAAACAGTATTTGAAGTACAAAAAAACAGTCAGAATTAGATATGTTGTTATATCTTAATCCATCAGATCATGTACGTGTCACTATCATTTGTGAAATTTATATTTAACAAATTAAAAAACATCAGTTTAATTCTGGATGTATAAATAATAGGAAAAAAATTCTTTTTTTCAGTTTAATTTAAAATATTTTATGTCATATAATTTTTTGGCCACGCATCAATGGTAATTCCCTATAAAAAGCAAATATGGTAAATTTATTTATTAGGCTTTATGTAAACAAACCAATACGATGAACGTACAAATATGCAATTGTAAATAATAATGTGTACATCAGGATGTGAAAGACAGATAACAAGCACCCTAACTAAGTTCGTCATCTTGGGATAAAATTTATATGCACATTAATTACACTTAAAATTAAAAGTCTACAAGATAATGTACATAATATATGTTTCTAGAGATAAAATAATTAAATATTATTAGACTTAGTAGCAAAAAACACTATGGAAGGCGTAGAAACATTTTTTAAAACATGTAAATTTATAATAATATCCTTCATATCTGACTTGCCTCGGATAAAAGAGTGATCTATTCTGACTTGGTCAAAGTCTACTCTCAAGTTCGTAGTCACTCAATAGAAATGCGACAATATCTGAAAATCTGATACAAATAAAGATGTGCATGTGCTAAGATAAAAGTAATAATTCTATTTGAAAAACTGTTATAAAAACTGAAGTTACCAAGACATTTCCATAGGTAAAAAATAGATAATCATTGTAAAATCTCAGAACTAGTCAGTCAGTCAGGGACTGCACACCTCGAAAATTAGTCGAAATTAGTGGATTGTTCCTTGCATGGCCCGAGGCACACATCTGGGTAAATCCAGCAGACACGATACATTTAAACAATGTTGTTTTAATGTTGGGTCAGCGTCGAAGACGCTGGGCGAACGTTAACACAACATTGTTTCAGTGTATCGTGTTTGCTAGAAAGTTTCATGCAGGTCCGTGCGATCCGGATCGTAATCCGGATCCTGGATAGATCGTAATCAGGATCATCCCCAAAATGTAATGTATTTGTCCTGGACCTGAGACACACATCTGGTGAACGATTCATGAAAATCCGTTTGTCACTTTTTAAGTAATCCTGCTAACGGACGGACGGACAGACAAACAGACAAACAAACAAACACGACCAAAAATATAACTCTCCTATTGACAGCTGTGATTATTGTGCTTTTCATTGAGCTCAGGGGTCGTATTCTGAGGCCATCTCGAAAGTTATGTTTTGAGGTCAGCTACTAAATCCCTTTGAGAAGTGGCGGATTTGAACAGATAGTTTTCTATATAGTATGCTGGTAGGCAGCCAAATTTACTTATAGATATCGCACCCTTATAGTGCTGAAACGGTATATCTGCCACTTTACGAAGTGGCAGATACACCCTTTCATCACTAAGCATACGATAAAATAACTCGTGGTCTCATTTTCATCATCATTTTTCAATCACTGTACTCAATAAAAAAGTTTGTGGTACATGATCATTCAGTCAAAGAATTCGATTTTACCCATGTTTACTTTTTATAAATAGATAAATTTTTCGTCACATGAAGCTGGAAAAAATTATTGCGTTAGCAATGATTTCTCCAACTCCATGTGACGATAAAATAGCAAAAAACGCAATTCATTAGGAGAGGGATGAATTTATACAGAAGGCAGTCATTTATTGGATACAATGGACTCAACCAGCAGTTTACCTTTTAACCCTTCAACCAGCCTTCCCTGGGAATACGTTTTAGAAGGATTAGATAACGTAAATGACATAGTTAAAAATACCACGGATATAATAGTAAGTACTGCCAAAAACTTCATTCCGCATAAAACCCTTTCAGTAAAAAAAAGATAAACCTTTCATGACTTCCCAAGTAAAATCACAGCTAAAACAGGTCAAAATACTACATAAAAGAAAGCTAAGAACTGGGAAATCGAGTGACCATGACCTGTATAATGAAGCGAGGCGTGAAGTGAAACATGAAATAAATCTTAGTAAAAAACACCATGAAGAAAATGTATACAACCGGCTATTAAATCTAGAACTCGCAACCAAACAATGCTGGCAATTAGTGAAAACGTATTTACCGGGACACGTACGTTTCCTACTCGTCTATAAACTTACGTGACCCTATGACAAATGAACAAATAATTTCCGAGGAAGAAATGGCAAACTTATTAAATAGTTTTTACTTGCCTCCCTGCGCTATCGCCAAATCATTCATTACCAGACATTATCCACTTAACATATGCGCGTCTTTGCAGTATACACACAACCACAATCTATTAAGCTATACAATATCCATTTTGATTCGTAAATATTTAGCTCAAGCATACAGTAGAACAATTTATAAATTAATGATAAAAGTTTACATTTTTGGTCCGTAATCAAACGGGCCCAAAAACATAAAAATTATGGCTCTACATTTGACGTGTACCTTGAGGGGGAGAACCGTTAAGCGCCACCATAATCGTTTTTAAACCGTTTTATCAGCCGTTTAAATCGCAGATATTGGAAACGAAATGTGTGTTTATAAACATCAAGATTTGCAAATGTTTGATCTCAAATTAAACGAGTATGAGAGATTTTCATCTTTTTGAAAATAAGACCGTTTCAGAGCCCGGCCCCGGGTGTCGTGTGTGTAATTCGAACAGATTATACACACGACACTTCATTCTCGAGAGATATATGGAACGATATTTCAGTAATTATTATACAATACATTTTGCGTTGCGCAATATCTCATTTCCCAGCAAGCACGAGACGTTGACTCAATGTTTGTCTTACGTTGTCCCACCGTCTTCCACGCTGGCCCAACATAAGGCCACTATTGGGTCAACGTCTCGTGTTTGCAAGTTTTATATTGTGGCAAATTTTGTGATTGTTGCAAATGTACTTACGACGCAATCTTCTTAAGCTATAATAATGACTGCCATATTTATTATTTGAAAAAAAAACAATCTGAATATTATTTTTTTTTGGACTGTCGGCAATAAAATATACATGTACAAATTACAAAAATGCCAATGTATGTCTTGGACGTAGAACAACGTATCTGGTATAAAGGTGATAATCACCTGTTATAATATATTGGTAAACAGCAAACGCGAGACGTTGTTTTAATGTTGGGCCAGCGTCGCAGACGATGGTCAAACATTAAAACGGCATCGTTTGAACGTTGTGTGTTTGCACCTGTGTCACTGAATGTGAACCTCACGTCTGGTGTGTTTCCGAAAAAAGCAGACGTTGGCTCAATCCTGGCGTAAAGCTGGCCATCGCCTGCAACATTTAAACAGCATTGGGCCAACGTCTCATGTTAACTGGACTGTGGAAGTAAATTACTTGTAAACAAGGAAGACACCCAACTAGCAAACAAGAGACGTTGACCTGATGTTGTTTCAATGCTGGGCCACCGTCTGCGACGCTGGCCCAGCATTGAGACAACATCGGATCAAAGTCTCTTGTTTACTAGCTGGCTGAAGTGCAGGGAGAGTTCAGCAGTTGAATAGGAACACGGGAGGGCGTATTTCAAGCGGCGTGGGTACGCTCCCTTGTTATGTCAGAACCGTATCTACCGCTCTGCAAAGCCAAAATGCAGTATCTGCTTACTTGTAAGGTAAATAGATACAGATATGAGTGTAAACAGTAAAATACAATATTTATTCAACGGGAATTCAAATCTGTATGCCATTAAGACAGTATCTACTTACTTGTAAAATAAGCAGATAGGCCTATACTTATAGGCCTTTTGACTTTGCACGGTAGTCTAAACCGGCCCAGCATTCATTCAACGACGGGTTTTAGATAACACCAGATGCGACCCAATGCCGTTTCAATGCTGTTCGATGCTAGCCCAACATTGGAACGGTATTGGGTGGCAGTATCTTGCAAGTTGGGTGGGGTTTTGTTGTATTTTTCATGATAGATAGGTGGATATCTGTACTTTTCTTGTAAACCATGCGTCTTTGATCAGACCAGCACATTATTAAAATTTTATGGTCACAATTACTAATTACCGTTAAAACATTTTTAGTGATAAAAATTGGCGGTAACAAAAGCGCGGATGATTGTTTATTTTAAAATAAAAGCCAACTATTTGTACTTAACTTTAATCCTAACGGCGCTGAAATATTTCTTATAAGCCATGGAGACCAAAGGGTTTTGTTCAATTTGAAATCATCATAAAATGTCTTAGCTTGCTCTTCGCGCTTCAATTTGGTACCTATGTTATGGGTTTACGACCCTTATGACTTTATTTTAATTCTTTCAGTGCCGGGATCGCCTTCAGACGTCAGAATTTGACGTCTGTAGAAGTCTGCTTCTGACGTCTAAAGTCAGCCCTCGCATTGAAAAGGTTAAAATAAGAAACAACAAATCAGTCTAACTCTGACCAGATCATTTGTCCGTCATGCGTATCGGAATTTCTTCGGCGATATATATTTGTCTGTGTGAAGATAGCAGCATAAAAAGTAAAATACAATATTTATTTAGCGGAAATTTATCTGGATGGCATTTATCAGTTACTATTTATGGGGATACAGGAAGGTATCCTCTCTTTTTAAAACAACAAATTCTAGCTTTGAAATACTGGATTTGCTTGATCTCCTTGCCTAAAAGCTGTTATTTGAGAAACGTGTACAGCTCACTGGCGTCTCTTGACTTTATTAGTAAAACAAATTGGTGCTCTCACATCAGGTCATTATTATTCCGAACAAACCACTGCGATGTTTGGGAAAATCATAGGGTAGAAAGTGCCAATCGTCTCATCAAACAAGTTAAATTATGTTTGATTAATACATAATATAAAGTTGATTGGTCTATCAAAGCCCGAAACTCCATAAAATTACGGACGTACATAAAGTTCAAATTCGACCACTCGCTGGATGAATATCTGTTTTACATCCCCGACACAAGGTGGATAAAGGCACTATCAAGAGAAGAATGAGCTCACATATGCTAGAAATTGAACGAGGAAGGCATGTCAAGCCGCAAAAAATACCACTAGAACAGCGCATATGTCAAAAATGTAAATCAAACTCTGTTGATGACGAAATTCACTTTTTAATTACTTGTTCTTACTTCGCTACACAGAGAACTAGTTTACTTGCCGAAAGCAAACTACACAACACTGAATTTGATTCACTTTCAATTAACGACAAATGCATATACATTATGTCATCTACACATCGACCGTTAGTAACATGCTTAGCAAAATACACCTTCACCTGTTTTCAAACCTTAAGCATGCCACAGATCGGCTCATAATAAACAGCTGTTATTACGTTACATTGTTATCTGGAACAATTATAAGTCACATGTTTCCATATCATCCATATTTCATGATCTGACTTGCCACATATCAAGACGGCTGTTGCTCTCGGATCTTATTATTTGGCTTTTTAGGGCCGGTTAGGGACGTTTCCGTCGCCCTCGTTATCAGACAAGGTGGTGCCTTATGGAGGATCTCAGAGTTGCTAAGTCAACTGATTTTCTCTATGAGGTCGGGAATGTTTTTCTTCGATTGTAACTCCGCGTATGGAGGTATGTGGTACTAACTAGGTCGTGATTGAAATGGTATGAACTAAACAAAATAGTGAATTAAAATAAGATGTATTGTTATTGTAGATAATAAATCACAGTTTAATTAAATAAAGTTTAATGCTATTGTGTGAGTGCCATGTCCTGCGTGAATGGCACACATAATTATTATCCGTAATTTGTATTGTTATTACATCACTAAGTCTGCAACACTCGATAATATCAAGGAATCTCCGGGCACATAGCGACTGTGCGTGCTTGGTCACATGGCTCGGAGTTACTTTTTTCGCGGACTTCTACATTTATTACATTTACCTGAGATTATGTTCCATTTTGAAAGTACTATATAATCCTTAACGTCGTTTTACCACATCACTGTACATACTCCAGTATCATAATTATGCATTTGTATATATCTTTAGGTTTCTACGCTTTCCAGCGTGTCTTTTTTGCTGTCATATGTGATTTGTGGATCATATATAGTAGCTATTTTATCTCTGGTTTTGGTGTGGGGACCAAAATGATAGACCCCCTACGTTCACATATATTGTTCAAGTAGTAATCAATTATCTGTTATTTTATCGCAATATCCAGTGTTTTACTATGGCAATGCCTTTTAACATGATTTTAACTCTGTATGTGTTACCATGTAAATTGTCGTGTGATTTTAGCAAATTAACCATATTGTATATACATGTACATATATTCTATCATTTTTATGACAAATAAGTCAGTAATGACTTTTCTTTATGTCAATAAATATCTATCTAACCACTGATAACAACAAATAAAAATATTTCATAACAGATCATTACCTGATTACTAATGGCTTGAACAAACTTATCTAGCGTGGAATACAAAACCAACAAACACGAGACGTTTATCCAAAGCAGTTTAAATGTTGGTCCATCATCTGCGACGCTGGTCCAACATTGAAACCACATTGGATAAATGTCTCGTGTTTGCTGGGAACAAACAAGATTGTTTGAATTGAGATCGCAGGATCGGGATACGGTTCAGTGGATATAACAACTTGACCCCCTCCCGCTTGCCCTCTATGCCGGCACGCTCCGGTGATCACAGCAAGTATGCCCTAACGAATGGCTGAATGTTGCATCAATGTAGGCCAACCGTCCAACACGATGGCACAAACATGATATAATATTTAATATATTTTCAATGCGTCATCCGCTATTTCTACTGCAATAGAATGTTGGATACTGTATGGAAGGCTACCGAGGAGGGATCGCAAATACAATCGGCCAGTATTCATTTTATCCAGTTCCATATTGGAAGAACTACAGAGCGATAGGCTATGCATTTCAATATTTGACCGCAGTATTAAAATAAATTCAAGCTATCAAGTTTATTGTCTTCCTCTAACCAGTTATTTACCCGCTAATGACGCATATAGTTTGCACACATAACATTGCGCATCAGCAAAAAACTCTGATTTTACACTCTATATTTTTTGAAATGTCTTGGCCCTTTCTTTAGTCGATCTCCGACACTTAAATAAACAAATATGTTTAATGGCCGTAGATCATTGTCTTAGCTAGGATTTGACAACTACTTTTTTTTCAATTTTTACATACATGTACCTACCTGTGTGATTCCTCCTTTAGGATTCGGACATAGCATTATATATAATAGCCTTAGATTCATAACATAAATTTGAATTTTCACCCACTTGAAGTTGTGTCTCGCTGACGCGATCCACAACTTAAAGTGAGTGAAAATTATGTATTCAAATGAAGCGTAAAGAGCTGATAAGACATTTATAATGATTTTAAATTATAAAAAAACACATTTGGTCTCTATAGTTCATATAAAAATATTTCGGCGTCTGTACTACAAACACTTCCTTTGACATCTTTGATTTCCCGAACACAGAAAACTACAGTTTAAAATCATGCGGATAAATGCAACTGGTCTACGACGACCATTGGGGAGCCCCGTAAGTATCCGGTACAAGTATATCGGCGTCGGCGTGGGATAGTTATGATCAGAGTGTTGTCACTAATTCCCAGTTGACACACGGACATATCTGGAGCAAGGGAATTTTATCTGGATCGACAAAGGGATTGTTACACGAGCAGCTCCTGTCCGACATGGAGCGTCTCAATCCAGGACTCACCCTCCTCATCCTGTGCGGTGTCGTGGTAAGAATTTTCGTTCCTTATTTTTGTTCAGAGCTCCCAGCAAATACGAGATCTCTGCCCAATGTTGGTTTAATGTTGGCCCTGTGCGGTGTCGTGGTAAGAATTTTCATTCCTTATTTTTGTTCAGAGCTTCTGTGAAAACTAGCTAGTTGTATTCAATTCCATGTAAACATGAGACTTGTTTTATGCCCAGAATCTGGGGTGATGTTGGGCCACTGTCGCCGGAGTCGGCCTATTCTTGCCAAATATAAAACCTGGTCTCTGTCATATAAGGTGTATGTATAGATCAGCTGCAAACGTTTTGTAAAGAACTACAGATAAAGTGCAAAAAATAATAATTATTTGTACAATGATATTTTCAGTTTCTACGTATTTCCAGAATGTATTTGTTCATGCTACATATAAAAAACATATAATTACTTGCCCATCATATCAATGCTGTTTAAGCTGTTTAACTTGATTTTATGAATAGTAAATATTCAACATCAATCTCTCGTGTGTGTTTGGACAGCGTCGAAGACGGTGGCCCAACATTAAGCCAACATTGGATCAATGTCTCGCAGATATATTTATGCGTCATGGAACATATATTTCCAAGTATAATTATTTCGTAGAAAATCATACAGCTAACATAGAAGTGAGGTAAACTTTCGTTTCGATATAGATCTATCACACATGGATGTGTTAAAAAAATGTTATTTTCATCCACAGAGAGGTGGGAATTGCGATAGCAGTTCACAGCGCAAATGATAATCAGATAATATGTAGTTACTGGTAGTTAACCCTTTAATCCTTAAAGCGCTGAATTAATTTGTAGAAAACATCGCAACCAAATCGTTTTTTTTTCAATTTGAAATCATCAAAGCGGGGATCGACTTTAGTCGTCAGAATCTGACGTCTACAGACGTCAGATTCTGTCGACTAGAGTCGATCCCCGCGCTGTAGGAGTTAAACCCCCATGATGCATCAAAGCATCATTTTACATATCCGAAAACATACTTCTTTTTGCTAAAACTAGCGGGTTTTAGAAGGATGTCCGTGGAACTTTTAGGGGGCCACCATTAGATTCCCAGGGGGGGGGGGGGGCAGGAGTATTTTGAAATGAATAATTTCGGGCGGACTCTGCATGAAATAATTAATTTAATTCAAGAACTGTTCCATATAAACATGTAACAAAATGTGAAATTTTCAGCGCGCCGCCGAGCCCGGTTGAAATAAATAATTTGCCCGCGACAAATACTCCTGCCCCCCCCCCCCCTTGGGAATCTAATGGTGGCCCCCTTCCAAAAACATTGCTATTTTCTTAAATTTTTCACCCACTTCAAGTCATCTTTATCCCCTACAAGTCAGCAACTCGCGGTTTTTACAGTGGATGAAGATGACAATGGTAAATTCAGGCTTGAAGGGGTTAAAGGGTTAAAAGTTATATATGTCTTATTTGTCATAGAGATACATAAGTACGTGCACAGGTAGACAAGAGGGTTAGTTTCGAATATAAAATTCAAGCTGAGCGGAATTCCCATCATATTTCTAGTAAAACCACAGTTAATTGAATTTGCATATTTACATCATAACTATACATACAATCAAGTTAAACAGCATTGCAATGATATGAAAATATATGTCTCGCCCACCAAAAATCAGAGATAGAATACATAAAATACATAATTATGGCATAAACAAAATACACTCTGGAAAGACGTAGAAACCTAATATTATATACAGCCTTATGTCTCTACAACATGACCGAAACAGTGTTAACATTATATGACATTTTAATTTGCCACTAACTTTTAGCTGCAGCAAATTTTGTAGTTTTTCAGTGATTTTCGTGCAGTTGAATACACAAAATCTAGTGTGTACTTGTGTTATAGAATCATAATATCGGTCGATTTAACATGTTTAATGTGCTTAAGTTAATGTTGTTATATTAAATGTGAGCCACACAAAGACAGGCTTTGATGTGGTTTAGGTTGGATTACACGTGATTTAACCCTTGTGTTGCAGAAGCCGTATATATATACGGGTTCAAGCATGTTTTAGACCTATAGAAATATCACTAAATTTGATTTAATAGTTTTTGGTACATTCTTGGTTAATCAAATAATTTAATTTGGGAGATGTCTATTTTTTCATAAATAATAGTATTGTTTATTCATTTGAAGCTGGAAATTGCGTTAGCAAATCCAGCTTCTAATGAATGAAAAATACCCGTAAACAATTCAGCAGTACAAGTGTTAAACTACTAGTATTTTATTGAAACTTCTATTTTGTACTTTATCTGTATTACATTACAAAACGTTTGCAGTTGATTTATACAAGCACCTTATATGACAGATACCATTTTGCAAAACTTATTCACTTAAACTGGAAAATACTTTAGCTAGAAATGATCAGCGAGATCTGACATGATTGTGATAAAGTTATATGAAAGCTGATACAATCGCGAGTTGACAGCTAGCAGCACCTGCCTAGGCACAACCTCTCTTATTCAGTTTGCAGAGATTTGTGCAAATCAAAACAGCTCAAGACAATAGTAACTTAGTAAGCAATCAATGGACTTATTCACACTTGAGTTGAGTTGCGCACACATTGATGAAATAACTGTGTGTGTTATTTAGTGAATTATTAATTGGGCAGGATTCTTGTACATTGTGTATAGAATTTTTATGAATTTATCTATTATAAACATATTTTATTCATCAATAATTGAACTATACAAAATACATTGTAATACAAGGTTCCTCTGGAGAAGAATGTAATATCCATTAATTAATTAATTGTATGAGTTGATTTGTGGTAGTCTATTTCCAACTTTCATATTTCAAATCTTGTCGAGATGTACGAACATTTGTATTTGGAATCCAGATATTTGCAATTTCGGACCTCAATTTCAGTTGGAAAATAACAGAAATAATCATTTCCAAGCGTATCCGGTGCCATCTAGACACATTTAAACCATAAAACTCCTAGCAATCAGCATATAAACTTCTTTACTATAAAGAAAAGCGGCAAGATCACAGCATGACGGTGTCTCCAAGAGCTCTGTCCTGGGATCACTCTTATTTACGTTATATACAACGCCCCTGAGGTGTGGTCCTGTCTGTGCAGATTTCAAAGTTCTTCAATCGTATAGGGAGCAAGAGCTTAATTTAGGGAATAAACACACAAAACAGAAAAATTCTTATGGAGTTATGACCAATCTAAATTGTTTAATGAACACTTATGTAAGACGGATGTTTCACACATCGAAAGGAAATTAAATGAAGCTGAGACAACTCCGCAGAGCGTGTCGCTAGAGCTAATCAATGGTATTGTAGGCGACTTGTGTAAGGTGTTGAAAAGATCATGATTGTGGTATGTCAAAACCAATGAAGGTGACTGACGGTAAACAAAGGAAGCCAAACCTTCCACATAAACCGTGATATAATACCGACTGTGAGGATGCACGACATATTATGATGCACTGTAAAAACAAATATAGACAATTAAAAAATTCTGAAAACCTTATACGAAATTCAAGCAAACAATACAAGGCAGAAATAAACAAAACATTTAAGAACTATAAGAAAAACACGATTACAAAACTGCTTAAACTTCACACAAAAAGAACAGGAATATTATCCAAGGAAAACAAAATTCGACAGTCATTGAACAGATTTCTATTGAAATATTCTATGAAATGTAAATGAGAGTCCCATACACTTAGACCACCTTATATAGTTTATATAGTTATATAGTTTGACGTAAAAATATATTTAAACATTATGATAGATCACTGCTAAACTTGTTAAACATCAGACACTCAATACATTGTTGTACTGTGATGCATGAAGATGGTCATTTATATTTTACACATTGACACTTAACACTGCTTAATTAACCCATCAACAGCCGGTGCCGCATATATTCAGGTTTTTATTTTTTATTAGCACATTGAGTACCACAATTTAAATATGATAAAGGTAAAATGTGACATCAACCAGCAAGATTTTAAAAGAGTTGACCTCTATTTTGTCAAATCTGAATAATTTTCACTCACTTGAAGTTGTGTCTCGCTGACGCGATCCACAACTTCAAATAGGTGAAAATTCAAATTGAATAATTTGGCGGTTAAAGGGTTAACAAAACCGAAACTCGCGGCCATCCACATAGAGAATCACCTCTATGATCGTTTGAAATCAATACAGCGTGACGGAGTAAGTTATACTTTATTTTTCGTGTAACATGAACCATTATTAATTATTATAGATACGAAATCGATCATGTATATCTTCATATGTTTTTTTCCAAAATAACCATCTTGTATGTATACATGTATAGATCTATGGCAAATAAGCAATGACCCTGTCTGTCTGATTTCTTAATACAGAATAAATAATCGGCATACCCACGGTGAATTGAGAGCGTATTCTACTCACCTAAATACATGGTGGAATTAGGCTGATCATCACATGCCATTTATTTAATATTTATTCAGACTTGAAAGTACTGTATTATAATACAGAGTAAATACCAATATGTTACTGTCTTCCGCACTGCAGCATGACTTACCCCTTGAAGCGCTGAATTATGTTTGTGTAAACCATGGCGATCAAAGTTTTGTTTTATTTGAAATCATCTTAAATATCTTCGTTAGCTCTTTCCGCTTCATTTGAATACCTATGTTACGGGTCTACGGCCATCATAAATATTTTAATTCTTTCAGTGTGGGGATCGACTTGACGCGTCTATATAGGGGCCTACGTCAGATTCTGACGTATAAAGACGTTCCCATCGCTGAAAGGGTTACCCTTAAAAGTCCAGTCATTAAAGATGAAATCACTTTAAAAGGCTTTTGGCAAATTTGAAATCATTGGGACATGTATTTTACAGCGGAAAAAAATACCAAAATTTTCTGTGGAGAAATATCCTAAATTAGCATTTACCAAAATCGCCGCTGAGATCACACGATGAATCTTTTTTCGATATTATCTAGAACCCTATTGGCTTGTCGCCTTCGTATTGATTATCACGTAGGCCCGTATGGTGTTTCTACAGTGGGGAATATTAATTGGCCCAAATTAGTGGGAACCAATAAGGCTAATTAACGGAAATCAATAATTATTAAGTTATAATTAAAATATTATAAAAATGCACATTGACCACCCCCTGGGTCAAGGCCTATGCTTGTGCAAAATATCACGTTGACCCATTAATTCTGCCGTGCAAAGGCAAAAGGCAGTATCTGCTTACTTTACTAGTAAGCAGATACTGCCTTTTGCCTCTGCAGAGCAGAATAGTTCGGTGTTCTGCATATTTATAACATTTAGACTTGTAGTGTTCTTGCTGTATAATAGATATCAACCTGAATGTCTGTGCATCCGGATACATTTTTGGTATTCTTTTTTGAGAGGCAAATACACATACTAACCAATCCCAAAAGACTAAACAAATTTTTAAAGAAATTTTATTGAAACTTGGTACAATTTGGTACAATTTTGACCTTTGATGACTGAACTATTAAAGCGCCTAAATATTTGTATACAAACCATAAAGACCAGAGAGTTAGTTAGTTATTTCCGCTTCATTTGAATACCTATTTCATGGGTTTACGGCCATTATAAATATTTCACTTTTCAGTGCGGAGATCGACTTTAGACGTCACAATGACGTCTATAGACGTCTAAAGTTGGTTCCCGCACTGAAAGGGTTAACAGTGACTGGCTAATAATACGCATTAAAAGCGATTATAGTCGTTGTTGGCGCTTAAAGGGCTTAGGGTTATTGTGGTCGAAATAATCTGCTCCCTGGGATTCTACTCTTGTCATGGATCGCATTATACTGGAGATCTGGTGATATTCGCGAAGTTTTAATTTTCGCGAATTTTGCGAGCGAGGAGGACAAATTAGGCAATTTAAGAATCTCGTAAAAATTGTTCTTATAATAATACTACCTATTATCGTAATGGATAATTCGCGAATTCACAAATTCGCGAAAATCTAAACACGCGAAAATTACCAGATCTACGTATAGTGACGTAACGGCTGCCACAATATAAATGACAGGATTTACAGATTAACACGGTATATACATTGTCGATAATAATAATAAAATCATCGTCTGATTGCAAAACTTGAGTCCATTCATCGACGAACCGAATGAGGATAATAATATTACTTTTTGAAATAAAACAGGAGGAAACAATGCGCGAATATTAGTCTGAACATTTTAAGCGCCAAATTATTTCGTTGGAAATTTCACCCACTTGAAATTGTGTTTCGATGAAAAACTTCAAGTGTGTGAAAATTCCAATGAAATAAGATTTAGGAAAGATTCAAGGAGCATAAAGTAGGTGACGGCTGACGCAACTGCTTTTGTTCGAAGCCAAAAGGCAGTAAATGCTTACTTGAAAAGTGAACAGTTACTGCCTTTTGGCTTTGCACGATCTTTTCTCGACATGTAATTGCTCTGTGACACGGGAACACGAGATATCCGTGTCAACCCTTTAACCGCCGGTGTCGCATATATTCGGTTCTTATTTTTCATTAGCACATTAAGTATCACCTTTTAAACATGTGACAAAGATAAAATGTGACATCGATCAGCAATATTTGAAAACAGTTAACCTCCATTTTGCCAAATCTGAATGATTGTCACTCACTTGAAGTTGTGGATCGCGTCAGCGAGACACAACTTCAAGTGGGTGAAAATTCAAATTGAATAATTTGGCGGTTAAAGGGTTTAAAAAATAAACGAGGCACAGACCACGATACCTGCTAAATCTACCGACACTTCCGATGAATGACTAGTTTTGTGTTTTTGTGCTCTTTATTATGTCTGTGCCAGCTGGCAAATTGACAAAATTTAAAATGTTCAAGTAGTTCTAAATATATTTGTGATATTTTTGATATTTTTTATCATTATAATACAGGATAAAATAAAACATCCGCTTTGAGTAATTTTAGATCAGATTTTATCACGAATCTTCAAATATATATACAGAATGATTTTATTCTGGGATCAGTTGAATTGATAAACTAAGACATACAGCATTCAGCGTTTTGAATTTCTGTTATTGTATCTTAATGTGGTACCATTCGATTACTAGGGGGGGGGGGGGGGAGTTTTTGAATCTGCCAAATTATTTATTTCTATTCTCAGCTACAGAACTTTTTTCACAGTCGGCCTCGAACAAAATATATATTTCACTTTCATAGAATTTGTTTTCCGTCCACATACTTGCATCCCAAACTAGGCTTAGTATTGATCTGGAGGTTAACCCTTTAACCGCCAAATTATTCAACTTAAATTTTCACCCACTTGAAGTTGTGTCTCGCTGACGCGATCCACAACTTCAAGTGAGTGAAAATTATTCAGATTTGACAAAATGAAGGTCTACTCTTTGCAAATCTTGCTGGTTGATGTCATATTTTATCTTTAACATATTTAAAATGTGGTACCTGATGTGCTGATCAAAATAAAAACCCGAATATATGCGGCACCGGCGGTTAAAGGGTTAAGGAGCCGCGCGAAGCAAGGCTTCACAAATAAATTTAAAGGTCATTTAATAATGCAGAACGAAGCGATGCCCAACATCTTTTAAGAGCAATTTAATAGTTATTTACACACCTAAACATGTCCTTCAGACAAATATTTTTCACGAAAAATTTGTCTGAAAATAGTTAATTCAAAAAAAACTCCAGCCTCCCCCCCCCCCCGTGGTAATTGAATGGTGGCCCCCTAAGTACATGGCGTGCGTGCGCTTGGGAAAATGAACATCCGGACAGTTGAACAAGAGAACGACATTATGTGCGTGCGTATTATTGGGCCCGGCGTAAATGATTTCTCGCACAAACGGAAATAAATTTGATAATTATATAAATATTTGTGCATTATAAATTGTCCAGACACTTCTCACTGGTAACCCTCTGAGCTCCACGGCGGGTATTTCATGAAATTTTATTCCACCTTGATGTGTGAATTGCTGCCGCAATTACCACCTCAAGGTAAATGAAGATTACTTGACTTTATTAAAAGCACGAGCATGGTATCTCAAGTAAAAACTCACCGCGGCTTTATTCTGATGGATTCTATTATTTGATGAGTTATTCAAATTTTTGCCACAGGTAGCCTATACTGCCGTGCGAAGCCTAAATACAGTATCTACTTACTTTACAAAGAAGTACATACTGGCTTTTGACTTTGCAGAACAACATACATGATGAACAGGGGTGTGCAAATTATTCTTGGGGACGATGATGTTGGGATTTTCTGTTCATGGTGTAAGAATGGCGTCGTGTCCATTTACAAAAACGCACCTTGGTCTTAGAATCTTCAATGGCTCGAGCTCAGAGGTGCGGCATGTTAGAAACGATCACCAATCTCACGTGTAGGATAACATATCGGACACCAGAGGATTTAACACCTAATATAAAATAGAATTTAAAAATATCGGATGTTATTATAAGAAATGTATTCTAACCCAAAATGCGCAAAGAATGGCAGCTGTAATGATTTATTACATCCCGGCCGACTACAACATGATTATTAACCTTTACAACGAGGGAATATGTGTATACAAACCATAGAGACCATATATTTTTTTAAATTTGAAATCATCATAAATGTCTTAGTTAATCGTTTCTGCTTCATTTGAATACCTATGTTATGGGCCATTAGAAATATGACGGGGATCGACTATAGACGTCAGAATCAGACGCCATTATACGTAAGATTCTGACGTATAAAGTTGTGTTCATTCGTATTATTACTGTGTTCTAACATACATTCTCTACATTCAGCTCACCTGTTGTGACGTGGCATGTATTCAGATAAATTGGACTATGTCACAGAATGGATACAAGTAAATACGGATATAATGCATGAACATAATATACGGCTAATATAAATAAAGTCCAATGAACATGATAAACAAAATACGTATTCAAATGACTTAAATTCATAGCGAATAAAAGCTCTTGGAAGTTATTCAGGTACTTGTAACTCCGGCGACATCCTTGTCATAATATTAACTGACACGTGTGCTAGAAATTACTACAGTGCGAAAAATTAGCGTTATTCAAGTATGAACTTGAGAGAACCAAGTCACCTCATTCTAATGATTTCCTCACCTAACCATAACTAGCAGCGCACTTGGATTTAATTTATGTGTGTACTATAAAGTAACAGAACGACAAAACGTAATGAATATGGAATAATGCATGTCAGTTATTGATACAACATATAAATATAATTGTTTCAGGTGTCAGCAGCTTAGCGAAACGTTTCAATTTGTTTTAAGATATAAAATGTGAGGGCATTTATCTTCACAGCAACTGCTGAGTACAAATGAACCACTATTATGGAAAGACCAGATAATTTCGTATTTTTTGCACTCATTATCCATTTTTTCAATAAGTGGCCATTACCATGATTTTGTGGGCTATCCCAGCAAACACAAAACATATGTATAACATTTATAAAATGTCCACCCAACGTCTGCGACATTGGTCCAACATTGTATAAATGTTATACAAATGTATTTTTGTTTCCTGGGATATTGCTGAGCTTTTCACCATTTTTCCAATATTGTTTAGAATTTGTGTGTGAAATTTGTCCCGGATCATTATTTCTACTGACTCTCTCGTCATCCTTAGAATTCGAGCCGTATCTCGTTGTAAAGTAAAGCCAAGCAATAAGAGATAAATGAGTAAAAGTCTGTTCCTAACAAGTAGTATAACAGAGTATTATGTGGTGATAATTTGGTCTGCTGGACAAACAGATCTAAGATTTCTCAATAATTACTGTTTATTTTGCATACGTGATTTGTCGATACTCATGTGTTGGCAGCTGACGAACCGCCCTGCCTAACTTATACTAGTGTATTGAATATATATATATACATCTAGCACAAATGGCACCTTAAGTGATCGACCTATGAACGATAATCTGCGAATGTTGCATTGTGTTGTCTGCCTGGCACGAATTCAGGCCGGAGACAGTCTCTGATACTGTTCGGAGCAGACCGACATCACTCTACGAGATCACGCTTGTCATGATCTGACTTAGAGTATTACCACATGGCATGGATGGCTGTTCCCCTCAAAATTATTATTTGTTTTTTTTCTGTTTTATTTTTAGGTTTAGTGATTTTTCAGTCGCCTTTGTTTCCAGACGAGGTGGGTCCTTACGCTGAATTTCAAAGATCTCTAATCAACTATGTTATTACTTTTATTTAGGTATGTATGTAGGCCCATGTTAAAATTAAGAGTGTCATTAGTTTTTACTATTTTCCCTTTACACATACCCTAGTTGTCTGTCCTTTTATATGATAAACAACTAAAGGATTTAGAGGTTTTACGTAGGTTTATACGCTTTCCAGAGTGTCCTTTTTTGCTACACTGTGTAGAGCACAGTGTAGCTATTTTATCTCTGGTTTTGGTGCGGGAAACAGATGACAGACAATTGTCGGTTATTTTATTTTATGTGTATATATCGCAAAATTTATAATCTATACTATGTATGTACATTTTTAAATAGCATGTACACAAAACTATTGTTATTTTAAACACTGGATATCATTATGATGCTGCCTTACATGATAAGTATGGCAACACCTATAGCCAGTGAACAGTCGGTTTTATATTACACTGTCATATTATTTTATTATATAATTTTAATTCACTAATAAGGTTGACAGGCTTTGTAGAGGTCGTATCGACCTGTTCCCGTCAACCAAAGGTAATAACATGTCCAAATTAATAATAATGATAATGTACCATTTTTGCATGTTTTTAAAAAGAAGTCAAATAAATGATAGCCATATAGCCCCTATGTGGCGACAGTAGCAAATCTTTACAATGCAAATCTTTAAAATTTGACCATTCAGAGCACTTAAAAGTAGGAATTTGTTGCGAATGGTTTTCTTTCTCCTGTCCACCCTCAATTAGTGTGAGATAGACATATTTTTCAAACATTAATTTTATTTTTTTTGAAAATATATCAATTTTGTGTTAGTCTTGGCCAATAATTGAAACGTTGAGCGAAACTTGAAACAACGTTATGGATAACAAATATGCTAAGATTCATGATAATAATTATCATAGAATACCTTTAAACAACGTTGTTCCAAAGTAGATATGCTAATATTGATAGTAATTACCATAGACTATCCTACCCTATGATAATTATAACACACCACAAGCACAATCCACAGTAGGCTATGGGATCGCTTGAAACAGACAACGGCTTAGATTAGAGTTGGACGTGCTGCCCTCTCATTCAAGCACTTGGCGTTGCATAAAATAAAATAATAAGGATCACGGGATAAAGATTATTCCTCAATTACCATGATTCCTTCACCTGGGTGGGCGGGGGCCCTAGGGTAGTAGTTAGCACCGCTGCCTTTCACGCCAGAGTTCGGGGTCCGGTTCCCGGACTCGGCGGTTTGAAAGAAACAAAAATGTTTCTTCCCGCCACAGAGTGTCATTTCTCGACATGTAATTGCTCGGTGACACGGGAACACGAGATATCCGTGTCAACCCTTTAACCGCCGGTGTCGCATATATTCGGTTCTTATTTTTCATTAGCACATTAAGTATCACATTTTAAACATGTGACAAAGATAAAATGTGACATCGATCAGCAATATTTGAAAACAGTTGATCTCCATTTTGCCAAATCTGAATGATTGTCACTCACTTGAAGTTGTGGATCGCGTCAGCGAGACACAACTTCAAGTGGGTGAAAATTCCAATTGAATAATTTGGCGGTTAAAGGGTTAAAAAAATAAACGAGGCCACAGACCACGATACCTGCTAAATCTACCGACACTTCCGATGAATGACCAATTTTGTGTTTTTGTGCTCTTTATTATGTCTGTGCCAGCTGGCAAATTGACAAAATTTAAAATGTTCAAGTAGTTCTAAATATATTTGTGATATTTTTGATATTTTTTATCATTATAATACAGGATAAAATAAAACATTCGCTTTTAGTAATTTTAGATCAGATTTTATCACGAATCTTCAAATATATATACAGAATGATTTTATTCTGGGATCAGTTGAATTGATAAACTAAGACATACAGCATTCAGGGTTCTGAATTTCTGTTATTGTATCTTAAAGTGGTACCATTCAATTACTAGGGGGGGGGGGGAGTTTTTGAATCTGCCAAATTATTTATTTCGATTCTCAGCTACAGAACTTTTTTCACAGTCGGCCTCGAACAAAATATATATTTCACTTTCATAGAATTTGTTTTCCGTCCACATACTTGCATCCCAAACTAGGCTTGGTATTGATCTGGAGGTTAACCCTTTAACCGCCAAATTATTCAACCTAAATTTTCACCCACTTGAAGTTGTGTCTCGCTGACGCGATCCACAACTCCAAGTGAGTGAAAATTATTCAGATTTGACAAAATGAAGGTCTACTCTTTGCAAATCTTTCTGGTTGATGTCATATTTTATCTTTAACATATTTAAGATGTGGTACCTGATGTGCTGATCAAAATAAAAACCCGAATATATGCGGCACCGGCGGTTAAAGGGTTAAGAAGCCGCGCGAAGCAAGGCTTCACAAATAAATTTAAGGGTCATTTAATAATGCAGAACGAAGCGATGCCCAACATCTTTTAAGAGCAAATTAATATTTATTTACACGCCTAAACATGTCCTTCAGACAAATATTTTTCACGAAAAATTTGTCTGAAAATAGTTAATTCGAAAAAAACTCCACCCTCCCCCCCCCCCGTGGTAATTGAATGGTGGCCCCCTAAGTACATGGCGTGCGTGCGCTTGGGAAAATGAACATCCGGACAGTTGAACAAGAGAACGACATATGTGCGTGCGTATTATTAAGCCAGGCGTGAATGATTTCTCGCACAAACGGAAATAAATTTGATAATTATATAAATATTTGTGCATTATAAATTGTCCAGACACTTCTCACTGGTAACCCTCTGAGCTCCACGGCGGGTATTTCATGAAATTTTAATCCACCTTGATGTGTGAATTGCTGCCGCAATTACCACCTCAAGGTAAATGAAGATTACTTGACTTTATTAAAAGCACGAGTATGGTATCTCAAGTAAAAACTCACCGCGGCTTTATTCTGATGGATTCTATTATTTGATGAGTTATTCAAATTTTTGCCACAGGTAGCCTATACTGCCGTGCGAAGCCTAAATACAGTATCTACTCACTTTACAAAGAAGTACATACTGGCTTTTGACTTTGCAGAACAACATACATGATGAACAGGGGTGTGCAAATTATTCTTGGGGACGATGATGTTGGGATTTTCTGTTCATGGTGTAAGAATGGCGTCGTGTCCATTTACAAAAACGCACCTTGGTCTTAGAATCTTCAATGGCTCGAGCTCAGAGGTGCGGCATGTTAGAAACGATCACCAATCTCACGTGTAGGATAACATATCGGACACCAGAGGATTTAACACCTCCACACCAGAGGCCGCATGCCACCTAATATAAAATAGAATTAAACAATATCGGATGTTATTATAAGAAATGTATTCTAACCCAAAATGCGCAAAGAATGGCAGCTGTAATGATTTATTACATCCCGCCCGACTACAACACGATTATCAACCTTTACAACGAGGGAATATGTGTATACAAGCCATAGAGACCATATATTTTTTTAAATTTGAAATCATCATAAATGTCTTAGTTAATCGTTTCTGCTTCATTTGAATACCTATGTTATGGGCCATTAGAAATATGACGGGGATCGACAAAAGACGTCAGAATCTGACGTCATTATACGTAAGATTCTGACGTATAAAGTTGTGTTCATTCGTATTAAACCCAGCAAACACAAAACATTGTATGACATTTGTACAACCTCGGGCCAATGTATTCGACGTTGGTTCAACGTTGTACACATGTCATACAAATGTTTTGTGTTTACCGGACTATTACTGTGTTCTAACATACATTCTCTACATTCAGCTCACCTGTTGTGACGTGGCATGTATTCAGATAAATTGGACTATGTCACAGAATGGATACAAGTAAATACGGATATAATGCATGAACATAATATACGGCTAATATAAATAAAGTCCAATGAACATGATAAACAAAATACGTATTCAAATGACTTAAATTCATAGCGAATAAAAGCTCTTGGAAGTTATTCAGGTACTTGTAACTCCGGCGACATCCTTGTCATAATATTAACTGACACGTGTGCTAGAAATTACTATAGTGCGAAAAATTAGCGTTATTCAAGTATGAACTTGAGAGAACCAAGTCACCTCATTCTAATGATTTCCTCACCTAACCATAACTAGCAGCGCACTTGGATTTAATTTATGTGTGTACTATAAAGTAACAGAACGACAAAACGTAATGAATATGGAATAATGCATGTCAGTTATTGATACAACATATAAATATAATTGTTTCAGGTGTCAGCAGCTTAGCGAAACGTTTCAATTTGTTTTAAGATATAAAATGTGAGGGCATTTATCTTCACAGCAACTGCTGAGTACAAATGAACCACTATTATGGAAAGACCAGATAATTTCGTATTTAACCCTTTCCATGCCTAATAATTTAGCCCCTGCCAATTTATACAATGCCTAATTACTCTAGCATAATGGTAATTTTGGCTTAAAAAAACACCCATTAAGATTCATCAGTAGGCCTACTGAACATCATTAAAAGTGAACTCTCATATTTGTAACTGTAATGTATGGTGGGACGGGGTTGCACTTTACTGGGGCTGAAGGCAAATGTCATGCCGAGGTCATGTCAAGGTCATATGAAGGGCGATCTCGATAAAAAATACAAAAAATACCATTTTATGTCTTCGAACTTTTATGCGTGAGCGAAGTGTTATATATGACTGTAGGTAAATCATACAGGGTTAAGCACTATTTTAGCAGGTATCTTAAGTAGTTTCAGGGTAATAACAGTATTCGAGGATTGATAGGGACCTAGCCACTTCGGATTCCCCTTATTTTCATCTTCGGATAAATTCCCCTTCTCCAGGACTAAGTTTGAATGCCAAAAGTGATCAAATATAGTAGCTTCAGCTATGCCATGAATTGCAACAAATTTACATATGACTGTATGGAAAGGGTAGCATGGGTTGGAGTTCCACTATACTGAGGTGGCGTGCAAAAGTCATATCAAGGTCATATGAAGGTCAAACTCGATAAAAAAATTACAAAAAATATCAATTTTGTGCCTTCCAACGTGCTTTATGTGTGAGCTAGGTGTAATAATGACTGTATTTGAATCATTCAGGGTCAATGACCATTTCAGTAGGTGTCTCAAGTGGTTTGGGGGGCAGTTAGGAGTGATATCCCCTTCGGGTTTCCTTCTCCAGTTCTGCTGTGCAATACAAAATCACGAAATCACCATCAAAAGGTTCTAAGGGCAATTAATTAAAGATAGTTGTATTTACTCCACATGTCCGTATACTGCCGTGCAAAGCCAAAAGGCAGTATCCGATTACTTTACAAGTGACCATATACTGCCTTTTAGATTTGTAGGACAGTATAGGCCTACTACTCATACATGTCTAGATTGATATAGGCTAGGGGGGGGGGGGGCTACTTTTATGCAGATCTTATGAAATAAAACTATTGTCTATTGTCTACCGCATACCGCATGCATTTCAACTGTGTGCAGCAGTAGTAATAATGAATCTTCTTTATAATTGATACATTTATTAAATGGAATTCTTCATACTACCACTCACTCGTGCATTTCCACAATCTCTCATTATTCGTGCGATTCCGGCATAGTCGTTGCGCTACTCGGAAGCTCTCATAACACATATTCAGAGCAAGAGGGCATGCCAGTGATATGAGTCAGAAGCTGAATAATGAGCCTGCAAAATGATAAAGTTTGTTTCTCACATCGAGGTGAAAATTACACGGCAGCCAGAAATAGTGCAACGTGACCAGATATAGCCTATCAGACATCATATAACGACTAGACGTGCAACAGACACAGCCGTCGGGATAATTTGCACCAATGATTAATGTTGGTCCAACATCGCCAACATTAACCCAGCATCTGTTGAACGTCAGGGGCGTATCCAGGGGGGTGCTCAGGGTGCTCGAGCACCCCCCTTAATTTCCATAGTGGTAACCATTAATTTTATATACAATTAATCCACCAGTGTCCGACATGTTGGTTCCAGCCCCCTCCACACCTAAATATAAACCCCTTCCGATTTAAAGGGCTGGTGTCTGGGATGCATCATTGGCGCCATTAACAGATTAAAGACTCAGATTAGACAATGAACTGGGCAAAACAGAGTGTTCTATTCAAATTACCTCTGTGCAAGACTCTTCAGTTCCAATGTACTTATTTTTATCGCACTGCTCGCTTATGGAACACTTTACCTTTTGTTATCCGAGGTGCTAGTAGCTTGAAGATTTTTAAGAAGAACCTGAATGAATTATATCTCACCATGGTAAACTTATTTGATGTGAATAATCGATGTACCTGGAGCCTGGCTTGTGCTTGTGTAAATTGTCGAATATAGCGGAATATTTTGTGTCACAAACTACCTGTGCAATTTGAATCGGCTGTGAGACGGCTATTTGAGCTCCAGCCACGGGACGGAAGGCTCCGTTGTCGATACTCATGTGTTGGCAGCTGACGAACCGCCCTGCCTAACTTATACTAGTGTATTGAATATATATATATACATCTAGCACAAATGGCACCTTAAGTGATCGACCTGTGAACGATAATCTGCGAATGTTGCATTGTGTTGTCTGCCTGGCTCGAATTCAGGCCGGAGACAGTCTATGATACTGTTCGGAGCAGACCGACATCACTCTACGAGATCACGCTTGTCATGATCTGACTTAGAGTATTACCACATGGCATGGATGGCTGTTCCCCTCAAAATTATTATTATTTTTTTTCTGTTTTATTTTCAGGTTTAGTGATTTTTCAGTCGCCTTTGTTTCCAGACGAGGTGGGTCCTTACGCTGAATTTCAAAGATCTCTAATCAACTATGTTATTACTTTTATTTAGGGATGTATGTAGGCCCATGCTAAAATTAAGAGTGTCATTAGTTTTTACTATTTTCCCTTTACACATACCCTAGTTGTCTGTCTTTTTATGTGATAAACAACTAAAGGACTTAGAGGTTTTACTTAGGTTTATACGCTTTCCAGAGTGTCCTTTTTTGCTACACTGTGTAGAGCACAGTGTAGCTATTTTATCTCTGGTTTTGGTGCGGGAAACAGATGACAGACAATTGTCGGTTATTTTATTTTATGTGTATATATCGCAAAATTTATAATCTATACTATGTATGTACATTTTTAAATAGCATGTACACAAAACCATTGTTATTTTAAACACTGGATATCATTATGATGCTGCCTTACATGATAAGTATGGCAACACCTATAGCCAGTGAACAGTCGGTTTTATATTACACTGTCATATTATTTTATTATATAATTTTAATTCACTAATAAGGTTGACAGGCTTTGTAGAGGTCGTATCGACCTGTTCCCGTCAACCAAAGGTAATAACATGGCCAAATTAATAATAATGATAATGTACCATTTTTGCATGTTTTTAAAAGGAAGTCAAATAAATGATAGCCATATAGCCCCTATGTGGCGACAGAAGCAAATCTTTACAATGCAAATCTTTAAAATTTGACCATTCAGAACACTTAAAAGTAGGAATTTGTTGCGAATGGTTTTCTTTCTCCTGTCCACCCTCAATTAGTGTGAGATAGACATATTTTTCAAACATTAATTTTATTTTTTTTGAAAAGAAACAGAGTAAAATATATCAATTTTGTGTTAGTCTTGGCCAATAATTGAAACGTTGAGCGAAACTTGAAACAACGTTATGGAGAACAAATATGCTAAGATTCATGATAATAATTATCATAGAATACCTTGAAACAACGTTGTTCCAAAGTAGATATGCTAATATTGATAGTAATTACCATAGACTATCCTACCCTATGATAATTATAACACACCACAAGCACAATCATAAGTAGGCTATGGGATCGCTTGAAACGGACAACGGCTTAGATTAGAGTTGGACGTGCTGCCCTCTCATTCAAGCACTTGGCGTTGCATAAAATAAAATAATAAGGATCACGGGATAAAGATTATTTCTCAATTACCATGAATCTTTCACCTGGGTGATGGCGAGTTTATTTCTCAAGAAATATTTTAGGGCCTATTTGAATTTTTCATATTTTCTCAGTGCAATATATAGACCTCCAGTATAGCCACTGACACGAAATAATTCAGACACAGCTGGGACTCAACAGTTTTTTTTTACCTGAGACGAAATCAAGTATAAGAATGGAAAATTGGCAGTAAAGTTGTTTTAAAAATGTGGAACTACAACCAATACTAACACAAATATCTGATACAGGCCTAACTGATGATGAACTGGAATATAACATTTGCATTAAAAAATATTCTGCCACAGGGGAGGGTGGCAAATTAATAAGGGTGAAATAAAAAAAAATATTTCATTTCAATTTTAAGTGATCATTAGTAAACGTTGTAAGCATTTGAATGGTCCACAACTTTTTTCAATGACATGTTATCACTATTAATAGATGATTCTTGCCTAATTAGGCCGTACATAATTGCATACTCGGCATTCCACAAACAAGGTTGCATAATTATTATCACAATGAGGGTGACCCAACGTTTGATTAATATTATTGTTGCTCCACCGTCTGCTACGCTGGCCAAACATTAAAGCAGCATTGGATCGACAGCTGTTTATTTTTATCTAGTTCATTTATTATGCCTAGTAGTTCGCACTCGCTATTAAATGAGCTAATGATCATGTTTACGTGTTTTTTCCATCGTGTGGTTGTGTTAGCTTAAATAGTTGGACTAGAGTAGGCTAGATTAATCTGTCATTAAGTTAAAACTGACATTTCAGCCAGTATCTCATACCTTCGTTTTACAGCAAAGATACCACAAAATCGCACTATTTGATGTTAATGTTTTTCAAAATTTTGCGGAGGCATACCCCTATAGGTCCCTGCTGTTGAATGGTTTCTTTTAAATCTGAGCACCCCCTTTAATTTATTTCTGGATACGCTACTGAACGTCTTGTGTTTGCTGCAGAGAGTGGATGAATCGACATAGATATGAATAAAAGTGCATTATACACTGTTGAACTGTTGAGCTGTTGCTCGCCTAGTTTTTAATGGCATTGTGATCTGGTGATTGTCATCGGTGGGATACTCCTATTAATGAACATACAGAAATCAAGTATAAGAATGGAAAATTGGCAGTAAAGTTGTTTTAAAAATGTGGAACTACAACCAATACTAACACAAATATCTGATACAGGCCTAACTGATGATGAACTGGAATATAACATTTGCATTAAAAAATATTCTGCCACAGGGGAGGGTGGCAAATTAATAAGGGTGAAATAAAAAAAAATATTTCATTTCAATTTTAAGTGATCATTAGTAAACGTTGTAAGCATTTGACTGGTCCACAACTTTTTTCAATGACATGTTATCACTATTAATAGATGATTCTTGCCTAATTAGGCCGTACATAATTGCATACTCGGCATTCCACAAACAAGGTTGCATAATTATTATCACAATGAGGGTGACCCAACGTTTGATTAATATTATTGTTGCTCCACCGTCTGCTACGCTGGCCAAACATTAAAGCAGCATTGGATCGACAGCTGTTTATTTTTATCTAGTTCATTTATTATGCCTAGTAGTTCGCACTCGCTATTAAATGAGCTAATGATCATGTTTACGTGTTTTTTCCATCGTGTGGTTGTGTTAGCTTAAATAGTTGGACTAGAGTAGGCTAGATTAATCTGTCATTAAGTTAAAACTGACATTTCAGCCAGTATCTCATACCTTCGTTTTACAGCAAAGATACCACAAAATCGCACTATTTTATGTTAATGTTTTTCAAAATTTTGCGGAGGCATACCCCTATAGGTCCCTGCTGTTGAATGGTTTCTTTTAAATCTGAGCACCCCCTTTAATTTATTTCTGGATACGCTACTGAACGTCTTGTGTTTGCTGCAGAGAGTGGATGAATCGACATAGATATGAATAAAAGTGCATTATACACTGTTGAACTGTTGAGCTGTTGCTCGCCTAGTTTTTAATGGCATTGTGATCTGGTGATTGTCATCGGTGGGATACTCCTATTAATGAACATACAGATACAGGCCAACTGTTTTAAATCACGCCAAAACATCAACACCGCCACTTTTTTGTGAATCACACCACCGAAACACCCATACACGGCATAACCAGAGGGTACTTAGCGGTTGGTACCCGCCAAACAGTCACCAGATGGCACTGTGGTATACGCCCATACTGTTTTGATGCACGCTGGATGCCTCGAACCTCACTTGGCGACTGTTCAGCGTGCAGGGGTACCTAACCAATTAACTGTAGACTAGCCCGGACACGGTCCGGGATTGGCATTGTAGTCAGTATTAAAATTCCCGAACCCGGTCCGGGAAAGGCATGGAAAGGGTTAATTTGCAATCATTATCCATTTTTTCAATAAGTGGCCATTACCATGATTTTGTGGGCTATCCCAGCAAACACAAAACATATGTATAACATTTATAAAATGTCCACCCAACGTCTGCGACATTGGTCCAACATTGTATAAATGTTATACAAATGTATTTTTGTTTCCTGGGATATTGCTGAGCTTTTCACCATTTTTCCAATATTGTTTAGAATTTGTGTGTGAAATTCGTCCCGGATCATTATTTCTACTGACTCTCTCGTCATCCTTAGAATTCGAGCCGTATCTCGTTGTAAAGTAAAGCCAAGCAATAAGAGATAAATGAGTAAAAGACTGTTCCTAACAAGGAGTATAACAGAGTATTATGTGCTGATAATTTGGTCTGCTGGAAAAATAGATCTAAGATTTCACAATAATTACTGTTTATTTTGCATACGTGTTTTGTTGATTCCACTATATTTATGTGTGTTCGGGGTCGGCTATGTCTACATTGCAGTCTATAAATATACAGGTAATTTCGTACATGTACACACGAATAATATAATAATAAATAGTCCCTGGTGTAGTTTAATACGCACATTTCAGTTAATTTTTTTTAAATTTTGGTAAATAAAACGACTATATGAAAATGAGAAATAGTTATAAAGTCGACATAACTTAAGGTGGCAAACTCTACACCATTAAATTAATGTGCCTACAGAGAACACTCAATTGAGGTCGTGTCCCACTGCTTCAATAAAAAATAGTTGATTTGCAAATTAATTTCCAATTTCAATAGGACGGTCTCTATCTAAAATTGGTATAGCATAGGGTTGACAATCTTATTCACCGTACATTTAATTTTAATTTTTAATTTCAATCAAGTCTACATAAATTTACGTCATTGGCAGTATAAAAAGACTTGATAAACCTAAAAATAGACGCGAATAAATAGTTACGTACAAAGATTTTTGTGTTGCTTTCGTGTAGATCTATTTATACAGCTATATCGAATGGATTCACATCTAGCATATTATTCAGCTGCCAGAAACATTTTGCTGAATTAATTTGGAAAAAAAACATCGCAACCAAAGGGTTTTTGAAATCATCATAAATGCCCTTTTTTACAAATTAAAACATCATAAATGTCTCAGTCAGCTCTTTCTGTTTCATTTGAATACCTATGTCATGGGTCTACGGCCATTTTAAATTATTTAACTTTTTCAGTGCGGCGATCAACTTTAGCCGTCAGAATCTGACATGATAAAATCAGCAAAATACTACATTTTTACCTAGTAATATTGTTTCAATGTTAGTCCAGTGACTGCTATACTAGCCCAACATTAAACCAGCATTTCTCCATTAATGCCTCTTGTTTACTGCTGGATGAAAATTGTAGAGACAGTTCCCATCTTGTCTCGTACACTAATTAAAAACAAATGCTGTTTGAAACAGAGCAAAAAACTTAGCACAGCTATGCTTCCCGGTTCGACTCCTCAATACGCTGGTTTGTATTTTCTGTCTTTTTCTTGTAACACACTCTAACCAAGATTGTTTCCCCAAGTATGACCTACATGTTTAAATGTTTCAAAACGTATGCATTGTCACATCATAATTATATAAAATACCGCGTACTATGGCAAATAAACGTTATGTCTTTCTGTATATAAGGATCATTATGCAATATATACAGAGCTGACATCAAGGACTTTTTTCAAATTGCTGTGAAACCAAAAGGCAGTATTTGCCTACGTTACAAGTAAGAAGATACTTTTGGCTTTTCACATACGATAATATTTATCTTGAATGTTTTCTACCGATATCATGTGTATACAATTTATATTTTCTGTGAATTACAGTTGATTATAGCTGTATGTCACGAATCATGCCCACTGGGCACACGACGCAGTTACGACGTTGATTCAACGTCGCAACAACGTAGTTTATCCAGCGGGTGACAAAATTGACAACGCTCACAATACCCAAATTTATTTCCCACCGCGCCCGTCTTATTTATATAATTATTGTGAGTAATATATATTTTCCGTTTGTAATAATACTATCAGCCCTTAAAAGTGTGTGGTACGTTTCAAAGCGCATTTTAACCGATTTCTCATAAAAATTCCCTATTTTAAAGTTATTGTAGGCCAGCCATCTTGGACTCCATCTTGAATAACCAAAATGCCTTATGATGCCAGCTTGCATTATGTAGATTCTGATTCTGCACATGTGACTACCAAAACCACTAAGAACTTGGTTTACAAGGTTGATCCCATGATTTCTGGTGTAGATGGTTCAAGAGTATTCTTGTAGAATGACCCCGATACTCTGGGCTATTAGGCGAACTATCATGACCATGGCATTCTGGAACATTTAAGAGTATGGTTGCTTAGTTCAGCATAAGCAACCCCAATAAGTAAAACAATTGCCCATATGTTTTTTTACTCATTCACGACAGTTAATTATGCCATTTTTACCACAGCAAAATATCTATGATTTTTATATTTTCAAATCACTATTTGCTGATCTATGCCAGGAACGTGTAGTTTTCTCATTTCGCTATTTAACATGTTTAAAGCGCTAATATATTGACCTATGTGGAAAAGAAACCCACTCAACCCTTTCAGCGCGGGGACAGTCTTTATACTTCAGAATCACTATTCGTCAAATTCAAACAATTTATCTTCCAAAAACTGCACCCACTCATGTACAGTGACCTGTCAATGACGAAAATTTAAGCCGGCGACGTATTAAAAATGATATTTTTGTGGCATTCCTGTGGTCAAAAGCAGAATTTTTCTTGTCTAGGCTATGCCATATGGATGACTATACATTTGTGAAAGGTCTATGCATGAATTAAACTACGAAACTGTAGTGGCGGGTTTTGCCCATATACACTGTATCAAAAAGAACCATAACATTCAGATATAATATGATGAATGCCAAAAGAAAACAAGAGGCGGGGTGCTAATGTTGCTGTAACAATGGGCCAGCGTCGAAGACGATGGCCCATTGTTGGAGCAACATTGGGACCACATCTCATTTGCGCTTATATCCTTCGCACTGAGTGTGGGAACTTATCGTAGACACCCCAGTGGCTTTTATGTTATAAAGTACAGCAATTACACATACTGACCATGCATGTAGGGCTTTGTACTGCATGTATTAATTGTGTTCCCTACACAAAAGGTTTATAATGCACTTCATCATAACCCTTTGCTCGCCGGTTGCTCGTCGACTACTCCACCCAGCGAACAAAATGAAATGAATCGGGCTTTAGGCCACCTTTGTGCACATATAGGCTAAACTGGGCCAGGAGAACCTTCTGAAGATGGTGAGATGACACTGTTCTCCAGACACAGGATTCGAAATTTGAGCCCTGGCGGTGTGAGGCCGAGCACGCTGCCTCTCGGTCACGGAGGCTCCCCACAATACTGAGTTTCACACGTGGATGGGGAAGAAACATTTTTTGTTTCTTTCAAACCGCCGAGACCGGGAACCGAACCCCGAACTCTAGCGTGAAAGGCAGCGGTGCTAACCACTACCATAGGGCCGCCGCCTTCCTCCCAGCGAACATACAAGGAACACTGTATAATGTATACAAGTACGACTCGTGGTGCAAATCATCACCTGATGACACCCACGATCAAAAGTGGTGTCGATATATCATGTACATTGTATATATATCAATAGATGTATAGCCTTCAGATTATCTTTCAATCTGTTATAATTATCCTGCTGTATATAGACTTTATTTATGTGCGAACATGTACTTGTAAACGTTCAAGTAAACTTAATAATGTATTAATAATGAAGGGTTCCGTGCATAAACTTTCGAGAAAAAAACGATTTTGTCTTTTTAGGAAGGTGAATATTTCTATTTCTTCTGGTTTCCATCGTACAACATTCAGATTTATTTTAATTTATCGTTTTTTAATTACAGTCATGGTTTTGCCAAAAAAGCTTTTGAAAGAAGCGCATACAAACATGACAAAGGGACATATTAATTTTTTGCAGCATATGACTCTCTGTTGTTGCATCCAAAAGAAGGCCAGATCGAGTTTAAAAGCCACTTTGAAACCAAATAAATAATCGATGCTATATAGCCTAATGATGCATTCCAATTTACATGATATATAAAAAACATCACGGCTATCTAACCTGAGACCCGGATGTCTCTGTGGTAAGCCCGAGCTCTAGCTCGGGCTTAGAGATTTCCAGGTCTAATCGAACCCAGGTTTCCCTGTCTCATGATCCATAGCCATGATAACGCAAATAGCCGAGCTACCAACGTGACACACATTAATCTCATGTTCTCTTGATTTTTTCCACAGACTCAGACGCTTGCTGTATTGTCTCCAGGTCATCTCAGTGTGTTCATCGTCTGTGATTACGAATGCGTGAGTATCCTAAATGCCTGTACTGCCGTGCAAGGCCAAAGAACAGTATCTGCTTACTTTACAAGGCAGCATGCAGTTACTGCCTTTTGGCTTTGCAGAATGGCGTATGTACCCGTCCTATCACAAAGAGTCAGGCTTTGCAGGAGGGATGGAGCATGATTGGGCAACCGTTTTCTGCTTAAAAAGTATTCTGATAATTAATCACATTTGCCCTATAATGTTGAATACTAATAAAAAGGTTGGAAAATATACACGTCCCCTTGGATATGAAAGGGTGTATCTGCCACTTTGCAAAGTGGCAGATACACCCTTTTATATCTGAGGAGACGAATTATCATCTCATTATTTTAAAGGCATGCATAATCTAGTGTTAATCTGACTGATATTGATAGTAATAGCCAATCACAGACACATACAACGTTTTGTTATGCGCAGCTATTCACCAGGTGGCGATTGTCCTCATTTTAAATGCAATGTACTACAAGTAACACCACATTGCTAATTTTATCTGTTATCAACAGCTTGTGTTTGGAACCAATTAAACTAAGATTAATGTAATTCCATAAAGTATCTGATGATCGGTGATGTTAAAAATAAATGTTGTCTTTATTTCACTGATATTGTTACACTTTGCTAAATTGTCGGGTGTTTTGACAATTTAATAAACATGATAAAATGGCAGCACTGTCTGCCACAACATTTCATTGCAGTAAAACACTTTTGACATAGAAATGACATATTATCTGCAGGTCTTCTCTATGCATTCACACATTTCGTCTTCTTTTTTAGGCAGAGGAGATGAAGTCAAACAGCGAAGACGTAGTGGAGCATGTTTACGATGTGTTTAAGAGAGTGGATAAGGTAAAACTAGCAGGTGGCACGCACTACGAGTGTTTGTCTGGACTCCCATTTTTTCCCCCGGTAACAACCTCTTCCTGTATAAGATGAAATATATTATTTCTGAATGTTTGAACCCTATCAGGGATCAAATGACACTGGTAGGGCACAAACTAGACAGGTGTACAAATTGTACACATTTAAAAACTGATATTCACCACATAGGGACCTACACATAGTAGGGCTTTCTCTCCCATACAGGCAGCGTCGCTTGCTCGCTGGCTCATATCAATAATGTTATCATTGCACACAGACAGGTGCAGAAAACACGAAATATTGTACCAATAACGGGTTAATGTCGAAGACGGTTGGCCAACATTATCCCAACATCGGGTCAACGTCTCGTGATGAATTATGAAAAGTAGTATAGGGCTCAATTGCTTCGCACCAAATTAGCCCTGCTCCTATGCTGCTTTTTAAAGCCAGAAGGTAGTATCTGCTTACTTGTAAGGTAAACAGATACTGCCTTTTGGCTTTGCACGACAGTGTGTGTGAATGTGAGACGGTGCGCTACTGATGGTAATCATGGTAATGTAACAATAACATGATTTTAGAGGACGTTGCGGTATATTAGCAGCCCACATCAATGTTTACCAGCCCGCCATAGTCAACAGTAGCTGGACGCGTAAGCCGAGGAATGTTGTTGACTATGAACGGCCGTTAAACATCGATGAAGGGCTGCTGAAATAGCTCAACGCCAGACTCAAATCATAGTATTACTCCTATCAGCACATAAACTATTATAGTCTATTCTAGTGTCATTTACTCTGGGCTACATGAGTTGTGGAACTCTACCATAGCCTAGATGTTGACATCAAATTAATCAATGGTCATAATAAAATTATTGATATTATTATCATTGAGAGGGCGCTACTAGTAGAATATTTCACCGTGATTGCACACAGTGTTCAGTTTCTGTATAGACATGTCGGCCTATGTTGTATTTGTAGACAAAGGATGGTTTAAAGAATCGATGTCATGGTGGGAAAGTGATAATAATAGTAATAACATGATTTTTTCGTGCGATCGGCTTTTTTATATTTTTTATTCACATATGCCAGCATCCCTTGACTTCGTCTCGGGCTGCTGGCAACTGAGTTGGGTCAACAAAAAAGCCTATCGCCCTCAAAAATCATGTTATTGTTATATTGTCTGCCCGAGTAGGGAGGCTACAACTATGTGTATTAATAAGGCTAACACTACAAAGCCATAGCCCCTATCTGAGATGACATGTTTATACAGACAAGATATGTAGTTTCAGCAAAAAGTAAAGTCCTACTGATAGCCTAAGGAGCACCCTCTGATGGTAATGCTCATATAATATATAAGATGTTTTCTGGTGATCATATATTAGGAATACACACGTATGAATGATAAAGAGCCACCGCTTGTCATTGTAGGTGTCCCGCGAACAGCTGCAGTTGAAGGTGCAGCTGGTGGGCATGCGAGTGTGGTACACACCCGAGGACGACGTCCTGGACCAGGCTGAGACACTGATGGCCAACGTCAGGACCGACTTCGGATCCTGGCGCAAATACACTCAGCTGCCTGAAATCTGGAGTGACGTCAGCGTATTGCTCTCGTGAGTAGCCTATGTGTGCGTCTGTCGTGGTTGTGTTGAAGGTCAACAAAGAAAGTCATTGAAACTTTTTTATAATAATTTTTAAAATGATCATGCCGAGACGATTAAACCTATGCATTTTTGTGGTCGGTTTTGAAATCACAGAGCTTTTTGAAATCCGATGGTTACCCTTAAAACGCTAAAAAAAATTTTTTACTCACTTGAAGTTGTGTCTCGCTACCGCGACCCACAACTTCAAGTGAGTAAACATTACCTGGTGTTTAATTTGAGACCAGACAATAAATGATTTGCAAATTTTGTTGTTCAAACGCTCAATTAATTCCCCAATAACACAGATTTGATCGGCTGGTAAAACGGAACGGATTAATTCAAAACCATTATAGTCGCCCTTAGCGGTGTAGGGTTAATTTTGGTGAGCATGTCGACACCTGTCAGCCAATCAGTGTCGTATGTGGTACACATTTGAGTGGCACTCACATTACAACACTCTGATCCTTGTATGTCTATGTTGGAGTTTGTTTTTATATTTATCAAAATGTAAAAATGCTTAAATTAAATTGTAATATTCACATTATTGTTAGCTCTAGTTCTGCATACGTATAAATGACCAGTTTCTTGCTTAACCCTTCCAGCGCGGAAATATTTACTATAAACCATGAAAACGGAAGTTTTTTTCAATTAAAATCATCATAAATGTATCTTTCGCTTCGTTTGAATACCTATGTTAAGGGTCTACAGCCATTATAATTTGTTGATTATTTCAGTGCAGGTTCGATGTCTAAAGTCGGTCGCCCCAGTGAAAGAGTTAACACACAATTTTTTATCTATAATAATTGTTTGTTCTGCCCTGGGCAGGGGGGTATGATAACATCTCCCCCTGTCTGGAACCCCCCTGTATTTTGTTAAGCTTACAATCACTTACTGTATTTGTCTGTTAAAGCCCACGAAATATGCAAGGAGTCGAGGTAACGTCCGTTACTAAACGTTACTTACCATGTTAATTACGTCCATTATAGCCGTATCAGACATCTCAATTCACCCTTAATTAGGAAAATTGGTAAGAGAAATAAGCATAAAATGTGTAATATTAGCTTATATTTCGATTCAAACTATATAAGTATGCAATGTTCACCCACTTCAAGTTGTGTGTCGCGGTGGGGTCGAAATTTAAGATATTCAATTTATCGTTTTAAAGAGTTGGCAACAACTGTTCATGTTGCCTCAGCAGTCATAATAAAGCTTTTAATATAATATCAGTTATAGATATGTAATCTTGTCTGTTTTCAGATCTCGCGATTTGACTTCAGCGAGTGGAAGTCCCAACGGTCAGTTCGCAGAGTCCACGGCTTGTTACTCAGACCATGCGGCGGGAGTCATAAGATATAACGGACAAAATGGTAGGTACCGACAAAAATAACATATTTCGTAACATATAACGTATTTCGAATCATGTGTGTGGAGAGGAGTGTCATCTTATTCATCTCACCATCATCAAGAAGTTTTTTCGGTCTAGTTTATCCTACATGTGCACAAAAGTGGCCTTACCACCATTCATTCATTCATTCATTCATTCATTCATTCATTCATTCATTCATTCATTCATTCATTCATTCATTCATTCATTCATTCATTCATTCATTCATTCATTCATTTATTTATTCATTCATTCATTCATTCATTCATTCATTCATTCATTCATTCATTCATTCATTCATTCATTCATTCATTCATTCATTCATTCATTTATTCCTTCATTCATTTATTCATTCATTCATTCATTCATTCATTCATTCATTCATTCATTCATTCATTCATTCATTCATTCATTCATTCATTCATTCATTCATTCATTCATTCATTCATTCATTCATTTATTCATTCATTCATTCATTCATTCATTCATTCATTCATTCATTCATTCATTCATTCATTCATTCACTCACTCACTCACTCACTCACTCACTCACTCACTCACTCACTCACTCACTCACTCACTCATCCATTTCTCTTTGGTTTTAGTGGAGACATTGGCAGCTACGATGCTTCACGAGCTGGGTCATGGGATAGGAATGCCCCATGATACATCAAGTAAGAAAATATTATCACTACACATACATAATCAGGATTATGTACTACACCTTATATAAACAACATTTTCACTGCATAGACCGCTTTTTACAGAATTAAGGGTCAAAGTAAAAAGGCCCAGGAGACTTGAAATGAAGCAGCGTATCATGTTCCTGAACCTCATTTCACAAAGCTACGAGAAATTTATTTTTTATATTTTGGCGCAGCTATCACTAATATATAAATTGTAATCTAGTAATCAGGGTAAACAGTTTACTCACTTATTATGTCGATATTTTATGTTTTGTTTCAGGTTGTACATGTTCTCTTGGCTTCGGGAATTGTCTTCTCCATGCCACCATGTAAGACTATAATAAATTAACCCATAAACCTCTAAGAGCAAGAATAGTCGTTTTTAATTTGTTTTATTTGCCGATAAAACACTGTTATTCGGAATGAAATGTGTGTTTAAACATCAACATTTGCAAATTTCAAAAATTAAATAAAAAAATTAAACAAAAATGAGTCATTTTCACCCACTTGATGTTGTGGGTCGCGGTGGGGAGACAGAACTTCAAGTGTAAATAAATTAATTTGGCAGGATTAAGGTTACTAACTGATCAGAGATGTTGTGAATAAATATACTGGTTAAACACAATTCACAAAACTGAAGGAAATGTTGAATTACTAATTAACACGCATATGCATATAGTATATATATATATTAGGTTGAATTTGGCATGCTTTTTTTTAGCTGTTTCATCGGTTGAATGTTTAAGTAAACACTGCCTGATAGTCATGATAATTTAATATAACTATGTGTTGTGCAGAAATTCAGTACAAGTCAACACCCCCACGTTCAGCTCCTGCTCTATCGAAACATACGAAACTTTCTACAATACTGAAATAGCCAGTTGCCTGAAGGGCTCTCCGAAACCAGACCAGGTAACAATTCAATCAATCAATCAATCAATCAATCAATCAATCAATCAATCAATCAATCAATCAATCAATCAATCAATCAATCAATCAATCAATCAATCAATCAATCAATCAATCAATCAATCAATCAATCAATCAATCAATCAATCAATCAATCAATCAATCAATCAATCAATCAATCAATCAATCAATCAATCAATCAATCAATTAATCAATCAATCAATCAATCAATCAATCAATCAATCAATCAATCAATCAATCAATCAATCAATCAATCAATCAATCAATCAATCAATCAAGCAATCAATAAATCAATCAATCAATCAATCAATCAATCAATCAATCAATCAATCAATCAATCAATCAATCAATAGAACTTCTATAGCGCCTATATCCTCAGCGGACCGAGCTCAGAGGCGCACAAATCCTTAGCGTGATCATGTGTCATAATCGAGGCCAAAGCAGGCTCTTCAACAGGGAGCCGGGCTGCTGAGGGACTAGGGTGGAAAAGCCAGGTCAAATAGGTGGGATTTAAGTAATTTCCGGAATGTTAAGATTGTTTTGGCATTACGTATTGGCACAGGCAGGGTGTTCCATAAGGCTGGACCGGATATAGAGAAAGCTCTTGACCCAGTCTTAGTCTTTATACGAGGAACAACAAATCTATTCGAATTAGTGGTGTTGCAACTTCTCAAGAGATTTCTTCGCGTTTGAAACTGATAGATAGAGTAAATTTGAGTATCATCGGCATAAAGGTGGTGGTTTATGTCAAAACTAGAGATAATAGCGCTGAGTGGTGTAGTGTATAAAGTAAAAAGCACTGGACCTAGCACAGAGCCCTGTGGAACTCCATAGGTCAGTGTGACTTTATCTAAAAAAGTGTCTTTAATTTTTACGGACTGGTGCCTATTTTGCAAATAAGAAGAAAACCAAATTTGAGCCTGGCCAGATATTCAATACCTATCAGAAAGTCTATCTGTTAATGTGGCATGGTCAATGGTGTCGAAAGCGATCGACAAGTCAAGCAAGGTTAGAGCCGTAACTTCACCCTTGTCCATACTAATGATGATATCGTTATGTACTTTCAGTAGAGCCGATTCTGCAGAATGATGTTTCCTGTAGGCCGACTGTAATGGATTAGATAGATGGTTATTTTTTATATGAGCTTGCAGCCTATTGGCTACTATCTTTTCTAAGATTTTGGAAATGAAACTTTAGTTGGATACATGCCTGTAATTTTTCAGCTTGTTTTTAGGAAGAGATGTTTTTTCAGTAGTGGTCTTACATGAGCTTCTTTGAAATTTTGAGGAAATGTACTAGTTTCCATTGAAATGTTAATTATGTCAGTGATGGGAGTTATTAATATGTCAAGACAATTTTTCAACACGCTTGTAGGAATGGGATCCGGATCACATAATTTTGACGATGAACTCAAAATAAGCTTTTTAATTTCATCTTCTGACGCACGTTCAAAAACGATCATTTTAGATCTAATTTCTGGTTTTCGCACTTGTGGAATATTCTGTACTTTATCTGGAAATTTGGAACGGATAGTTTCAATTTTATCCACAAAATACCTAGAGAAATGATTACAAAATGATTTTACTGATGTGAATTGTTGCAGAGCAGGAGGTGGAATTCTATGCAGAATGTTATTTATTGAATTCCAAAGGCGACGGGGATTGTCCGAATTTTCTGAAATAACATCAGCTAAATATTTCGATTTAGCTTTTGTCATCATTCTATTACACAGGTGGCATTGATGTTTGTAACGAGAACGATCTAGATGTGTGCGAGATCTGCGCCATGTTCGTTCGAAATTGTGGCGAAGGGTTTTAGCCTTCATTATTTCCGGAGTCATCCATGGAGTTGGTGGTTTTCTGGGCAGAGTCTTTGTACTTACAAGAGCGTGTTTGTCTAAAATAGAGCTAAGAACAGAATCATACTGTTGACAAAGTGCCGAGAGATCTTTCTCAGGTTTCTTTATTAGATCCGAACTGATAATATCTGAATGAAACGATTCATAATCAATTTTGTTTATTTTTCGAAACGATATTTTTTCTTTGTTCCATTTCGTCTTACAACAGTCAATTTCTGATATGACCGCAAGATGGTCCGGGATACCTGCTGCCAAAAAAACTGATTTGATAGAATTAGAAATGCGTTTGGTGATTAGCAGATCTAGCCAATGACCATGAACATGAGTCGGAAAATTAACATGCTGCTTCAAATCGAAACATGTGAGGATTTCATTGAATTTGTTGGTGTTTCTAAGGTTAAACCGGACAACGCTGAATAATGCTTGTATAAACCATAGACCAAAGGGTTTTCTGAATTCGAAATCATCACAAATGTCCTAGTTAACTTTTACCACTTCATTTGAATACCTATGTTACGGGTATATGGCCATTATAATTTTTTTAAATCTTTCAGCGCGTGACCGTCTTTAGAAATCGAAATCTGACGTCTAAAGACGGTCGTCGGTCTTCTCGCAGAATCGGTTAAGTAAAATCATTAGCTACACTGAAGTGATTACAATGTTTGATGATAATGAGTTATTTTGTGTCAATCATCTATCTAAAACGTTGAGCCAATTGAGGTAATGTTAGGCCAGCGTAGTCAAACATCCCGTGTCATTCACCAAGTACACTGGTATAATTTGTTATAATTGTATCTAAGAAGCAACGGGACAAGATGGCTGCAATGTGTCCTATTTTATCGATGGGTCATGAAATATTACCAATCTAAATCAGCCAAACAAATTAGGTATCATTTCAACTTATGTCAGCATTTCCCTAATATTCTGCAAACTATGTTTTTACAATATCCGTGATCTGCGTCGCATTCGCAGACATCGTTCTCGTGATACTGCTAAGAGGATTGCTGTTGCATTGATTAAAGGAACCAGCCCACCGCCTAGTTTTGATCATGGCTGTCAACACGTCTAAGCCATCCTGTCATTGGCAGGTGTAGTTCACACTAAGAACTACACCTGCCAATGACAGGATGGTCAAAACGTGCCCATTAAAATATTATTAGGCTGCAGAGTTTTAACAATAAAGGTTAAAATTTATGATTGGCGAGATCCGATTTTGTGACAAACATAACCAAAACCAGGTCGTGGCCTAATCGTTCCAATTATTGCAACTCTCTATTCTACAATATTGCGGACATGGTCATTTAAAATAATGGTGTAGAAGTTTGAAAATTGTGGAGCTTGATTATACTTGACCGCCGACTTTAAAAACGATTCGTTTCAAAAGTTGTGATGTCTACAAGTGAACCATCACCTACCATAAAATGTATTCTACATATGTATTTTTTATTTTGTCATCAGGTTTGGACACCTCCCGACTACGATGTCTGCGGGAATGGTTTCGTGGACAGTGGTGAGGAATGTGACTGCGGCGAGGTAAGTCGGCCAAGACCAGTGTCAAGCGAAATTAGGCATTGGGTAGCTATTAGGCATGACCTCCATTCCTATAGATTGCGCATGACTGTGTAACACCTCCGGATGATCATGCAGCGATTTTTTTACATAAATGTTATCTTTAAATCTGTTGTCAAAGATGCAGTCAGCCCAAAGACCTATTTGTATATTCAAGATAAGCGGATCAAGAGGTTTTGTATAGATAATTGAAATGCTGTCTTATATTACTAATAGTAATAGATATGTATGCTTCAGTGTCTCAAAGCCTCAAAGCGACCGATCAGAATGATGTCAGGCAAGTGATTAGTTGAGATGGCCATCTCGATCAATCAGTTGCCTACGATCTGGGCGGTCGCTTTGAAGAACCGGCCAAGGGCACATACTTACCTGCTGTCTCAATGGGACATAAATTAGTCGTTAAAGTTTGAAACCAATCATTACACAGAGAGGGGGACGTGACGCATTGGTAGAGCGCCTGACTGTCACGCCAGTCAAACATACTTTCTGAGTTCGAACCCTACCGATCCTGCGTGGTTCTTTCAGTGAAACATCCTTGTTTTTTCATCTCACTAGGCGATCACGTTAATGGCGGTTTTGTCGAGCTTACTTTGAAATCAGTGTAACGAAGTTAATTTCTCGCAGTGCCACGGTTTGTGCGCTCCGTTACTAGAAACAGATCATCGGAAAATCTTTTCAATCTCCAAATCTTTCACATTTAAGATTAAATGTAATTTCGATCCACAACTTCAATTGACTAAAACTTAGTTGAATTTGTTAAATTGAAGTCGAAATGTATATGCTTATCGGTGACTTGAGACATTTTTAGTTGCTAAAAGCTCACTGTATAAGGTTATTTAAACATAAGTAAACAATACTACGCAAAATTTAGTCCTAAACAGTGCTCTAAGGGTTGTGGGGCGGATCTAGCTTTTCACTGAGGGGGGGGGGGGGGGGTAAAATTTGACAAAGGAATATTTCACTGTAAGGGGGTCGAGGGGTTTTCTCCTGCAATCTAAGGCATATTGGGCACTTTTTCCCATTCAGTATAATAAACAAATCATGGGAAACCCCCTAAATAAGATGATGATTTTTTTCTGAGGCGATGGGGGGATTTAAACCCCCCAACCCCCCGCCCCCATAAATCCGCCACTGAATACACAACATTGAATACATATCCCTTGTTGTCTGGGATGTGATATATTCACCCAGCAAGCATCAAAAGTTGACCCCACGCATGATTAAGCCCTTATCCCGCAAAGTTAATTGATTTGAATTTTCAGCCGCTTGAAGTTGTGGGTCGCTACCGCGACCCACAACTTCAAGTGGCTGAAAATTACTGATAATTGTTTAATTTGATACCAAACATTTGCAAATCTTGATGTTTAAACGCACCCTGATGACATCGCTAGGCTCTGACACATATACCTCCATTTTTAAATGTAATAGTTCAAAAATATCACAAGCTTACGCCTGCTGAAAATGGCCAAATTTGCATAGGCCCTTGAAATATTCGTTTCAATTTCATGGTATCCGAGGTTCTCGTAGGCGGCGCGAGCAACGTATATCCACAGCTCGCTTTGGATATAAAATAGCGGTCAGTGTTACCGGGCCTACTGCGAAGTTTAAACGCACATTTCTTTTCCCAAAAACTCTGATTTAACCTGCTACTAAAATGAATTAAGAACGACTGTAGTCGTGTTTATAGCGGCTTAAGGATTGATGTTGGACTGCCGTCTCCTGACCCAGCATGAATCCGTCATATTTGGGTGAAAGTGTTTTCTGGGTAGTCCCATCTTCCCTACAGCAAGGCTAGAATTCTCGAGGTCGCAGACCAAAGTCTGCGACCTTGAGAAGCCTAGCCTTGCTGTAGGGAAGATGGATAGTCCGTGGTTTACTTTTATTGGACTTTATTTTACAGGATGACAAAGGTCCATGTAGCGTGTGCTGCAGCGCCACATGCACGCTTACAGGCGGGGCTCAGTGCGCAGAGGGTCCCTGCTGCGACCAGGATACTTGTCAGGTGAGTGAGTAAGCCGTGTCCACTTAACCCTTACAACCCTGACATATGTATGCGTAAACCATGGAGAACAAAGGGTTTGTTCAATTTGAAATCACCATGAATGGCTTAGTCAACTCTTTCCGCTTCATTTGAATATCCCTGTTATAACTTTTTGAATTCTTTCAGTGCGGGGCCGTCTTCAGACGTTAGAATCATGATCATGATGATAGGTGTTGTCTAAAAACGGTCCCCGCGCTGTTTGGCGCCATACATTCTATACCCTCCATATAAATATATATAATTACAAAGCAGCGAATTATAATCGAGAACGATTTTGCGACTTTATTTGAATAAACAGACACAATATACAAAAATATATTCTTGTTTTAGCATGTGTGTCAAAAAATATTTATGCTGGTTTGTAAGAGATTATGCCGATAAATGCTCACTATTGGTGTTTTGTAAAATGACATTTTTCTCATTGTTGATTTTCAATGGTTTTATTTCATACTTGTGAAGTACTTACTGATAATATTTCTTCTTGTGGGAATACATTCTGAACGAAATTATTGCAATATCGAAATGAAGACGTTTTCAGCTTTAATCGGCCTATATTACACTGAAATAACCTGACGAGTGGAGCAACTGTCGTAACTTTAGGCCTTATCCTTCTACGCCCGTGTATATACGGTTTCAAGCAGATGTTAAACCAAATAATATGTCACTGAAATGGATCATAGTTTGTGGTAGATGCTCAGTTAGTCAAATACTAGTGATTCAATCCAGAAGCTATATGTATTTGTTTAAAGCAAAAATAATTTTCGTCATTTGAAGCTGGAAATTGAAAAATACAATAGAAACAATTCAACAGGACAAGGGGCTAATATAAGGTTAGGTGTGAATAATTGCCCATAGTGAAGTATAATTGTTCGTGATTTTTGTGTGGATGGAGGGAGGGGGATTTAAAACAAATATTCATAAGATGTTTACCATATTTTACAGTTCCGCACTTCCAGTCATAGGTGTAATACTGCCAGCGGCTCGGCAGGGTGTGATACGGATGACTACTGTGACGGAACATCAAGCCAGGTGTGTATTTATTTATTTATTTATTCAGTCATATTTATACAGGGTGGACATTATTAGCAGTCAGGCTATTTTTCATATGTGCCCTGTAGAGATTTAGTTATATAAAAACAAACATTCAATAATATAATATATAATATAGGGGAACTTTATATTACAGATAAAAACGTGTATACTAGCGTAGTGATCGTATATTGCTGTGCAAAAGCAAAGGGCACAAAACATCTGTATAACATTTGTACAATGTTGGACCAACGTCGAAGACGTTGGGCCGACGTTGTACAAATGCTATACAAATGTTTCGTGTTTTCTGGGTGGTAAATAGAGATAATATGGCCTCAGGTCATGGTACATATATAATAGAATTAAAAATATTTTAAACTTTGACCTAAATAATTATGAAGTGATCAGGACATGTAGATAAGAGGCGACTTCTCACTGGTTATAATTTCCGCAAGAAAGGTGGTCGCCACACCCTTCAACCGCCCCCCCCCCCCAAATAGTTTCCAAGTGTCTAGCCGCTTGAAAATGAGGTAATTTATTCAGATTTTTTGTCTGCCTTCTCCTTTTTTTTCACTTTCTTACTGGGCATTAGCATGATTCTGGATACACAATTTCAGCTGAAAAATCTCCCTCCGTGACCCTACATCTGGGCATGTATAATGTAGCAAAATATGAGCCACGCGCTATAATTCGTTTCATTTATTTACCTCAAACTGCTCAAAGGATGGTTTCGAGCGATATATTTTTGCCGCTCTTTATCAATGCTGCACGTCAGTAAACACACCTGCTGAACACAATATTAAAATCTTCTGAGCGGGAAAAATAAAGGGAATTACCCCGATGCACAATTTGTACTCAATGGTAAAGATGTGAAATCTATTAGTGTCCCAGGGACATACAGGATCTGGGTTCGAGCCCCCTATGTTCAAGGTGAAGTTCAATTAAATTCAGGATGTAATATATATTTCTTGTCTTTAGACAATTAGACAAAGATTACCCCAGGAAACATGCTATCCCAGTAAACACAAACACCAGTAAACACAAAACTTTTGTATAACATTTATACAACGTCGGCCCAACGTCTTCGACGTAGGCACAACATTGTATAAAATTTAAAGTTATACAAATATTTTGTGCTTACTGAGATATCAAGCCTTCATTGGTTTAATGTGGCCCAACATTACACCAACGAAACCTCAGAATCTTGCTCAGATGATCTACTTATCTTCTGATTTTTGTTTGCAGTGTGAAGACCAGTTCGCGAGCTCTTTGACTGAATGTAATGACGACTGGGGCTCCGTAAGTTTCTCATCATTTACTTTTAAACTCTTGTCCTGCTGATCACGACTATTACTATTGTCGTTGTTAATCTGTTTTATTAGTCGATCAAATCACTGTTATTGGGAATGAAATATGTGTCTAAACAACAAGATTTTCAAATATTTGTGCTGGATTGACCGATATGTATTAAAATAATTAAAATAATTAAATGCACTTGGGCAGTATTGCGTATTTGAAGAACTGTTATTTAAACAAAGATTTTTTTTTTTTAAGCAATTCTAATCATGGTAATGCCCCGGCACATCCAACGTTTTCTTTTAAATACAAAGGAAATATCTTTTCATTTGAACCGAATGCTCTGTGACAGAGCATTATGAAATTACTATATGCAATTGACTATAGACATGACTAACTCATTAAATGCAGTTCCCTTACATATTTGGTTCATCAGTATCTGGAATTTAAACATCCGTAACAATTAATAATATAATATTATAATTATATATCTGACAGCACACGAATAATATAAAATATAGTAATATTAATATAAACAGCATAGGTTTTGAGGTGTCATATTTCCCTTCTGTATACATGCGTTTTGTTAGCTAATGTAATCATATTGCGTATTTTATTTACAATTTTATGTCTTATGTTGCAGCCGGGTCATTGTGTAGGTCCGATATGCAGCTCATACGATAAACAGTGTACTTTAATGTGGAATAGAGGTGTGTATCTATCCACCCATTAATCCAATAATCTATCCATCCATCCTCATATCCATCCATTATTTGTTTGTTTGTTTGTTTGTTTGTTTGTTTGTTTGTTTGTTTGTTTGTTTGTTTGTTTGTTTGTTTGTTTGTTTGTTTGTTTGTTTGTTTGTTTGTTTGTTTGTTTGTTTGTTTGTTTGTTTATTTACTTGATTATTTATTTATCATTTAGTGAGTCAGTTTATTTATAAACAAGGTCTTTGTAATAAATGGTTGAAGTGAGATGTATTTTTCGTGACTAAATTGCCGATGCATATATTTATTATATATATTCAGAGTTACAGACCCATTTTCAAGCTAAAAATAGAACGTTCTATTCTATAGTGAATAGCACAATTGAACGTTCCAAGTTTAGCTCTAAAAATGACCCCATCCGCTTGCTCAATATATTTTGTATGTCGTTTTTAGGTTACGAACAGTCACACGATGACTGTTTTGCAAAAACTCGATCCCAGCCTTACGAGGGAGGTCATTGTGGATTGGACAAAGATGGCTTCTACCAAAGCTGCACAGACACTAAGTACGTCACGTATTCTGTCGTGTAAAGGCAGAAAGAAATAACTTCTCACTTAAAAAATAAGCAGTTAGGCTACTGTTGTTTATCTTTGCACTTCAAAGATGCCAATGCCAATAACACAAAACCGGGTATTGACTGTTATCTGCACTAATGTCTACATTTACAAAATTACATTGTTTTCTATGTCTGCTTTAATCTTACAATAGCGTGTGTTTGTAAGGTAAAGTGTTAATTTAAGACCCGAGTTTGGAGATTTGTGCCCTATCTCAAGTCCTGGAAAGATGTCCCAACACATCACCCAGCCCAGTGCACTCTATTATTATTGTTATCGCAATATTTAAAATCACTGACCTCGCATACAATGGATCAAACGATGCGACATAAATGTTCATTTACGACCTTAGTCCAGTCATTAAACGCCTAAAGACATCTGAGAATGGAAGAGTTTGGATCAAAGAGTTTATCAACTGAATTTGCATCCTTAATATCAATACTGTACATACACAAGAATGTACAGGAATCTGATCATTGCTAAGGTTCGAAATTCGACAAAATCCCAGATGCCGTCATCACAGTAAAATATACATAAATTGGACATTGCACATTGAGCTTTAAGGTGAAATAAATTCGTAACAAAGCTGATTTTTTTAGGATACACTCAGAAAACGGCACTGAAAAACTTATTAAAAGTCCCGAAGGATTCAAGTTCGCGAAAGTACTAAAATTCGAGATAGCCGCCAAAATCCAGTTTCTGATAAGCAAAACGGACTAAATACATGCATTTGTCCATTCTGCACGTCATCTTTTTTAGGATATACTCAGATTACGGTCCTGAAAAACATATGATCTTGACCATATAAAAATGATATTGGTCACATAGCAAAATAATCTTAGCTACATTATTTAAAGTGATTTTAGCCACTTAAATAGTCATCTTAACTACACATTCATCTTAGCCACATAAAAAGTTATATTGACCACATAAAACTTCATATTGGCCACATAGCACGTCATCTTGGTCACACAAAGTGTCATCTTAGCCACATAAAAAGTCATCTTAACTACATTAAAAGTGATCTTGGCCAATCAAAAGTGTTATTGGCCACATGGAAAGTCATCCTAGCCACATAAAACATTATCTTGCTTACATAAAAGGTGATATTGGTCAAATAAAACATTGTGATTTTGGCCATACAAATAGTTATCTTAGACACATAAAAGTTGATCTTCGTGACATAAAACGTTAGCTTAGCCACATCATTAAAGAATGATCTTGACCACATAAAAAGTGATCTTGGCCACATATAAAGTTATCTTGGAGACATCAAAAGTATTCTTGGTCACATAAAACGTCATCGTAACCACATTAAAAGTGATCTTCATGACTATTATCCCGCTCGAACGGGATTCGAACCTGGTACCTCCAGGTTACAAGCCCCAGTCTATACTAATTAATAAATCGGGCACACTTTTTATGTGGCCCAGATCATTTTTACTGTGGTTGAGACGAAGTTTAATGTCACCAAGATCAACTTTCATGTGACAGTAAAGTGATATTGGCCACAGAAAAAAAATCATCTCGGCCACATAAAAAGTCATAATGGCGACATAAAATACTGCAATTATACCAATACATCGACATTAAAAATAATTTAGTTATGATAAATAATAATGTGTCTATTGATATTACAGTGGGTGGTCCTTATCTTATATAGTTATGTAAAAGTTAAATTATATTATTTTAGTTATACTACATAGGTTCTATAGCCTTATTTCAGCTTTATCTCATTAGTCATCACCTACGGTAGTAGACTGAAAAGACATATTTGGTGGTCCGTGAAATTAAATTTTATTTTTTAAATCACTTATACAAGTCATATAGGTATAAAGTAAAAAGTGGACATATTACAATGTAATATTTTATTTTAATTAATGTTTGTTACAAAGAAAATACTCTTTGATCACACCTTTAATAATTTGTGAGAGACAAATACTACAGTACTGTGCAATTGAAACTGGTCGGGCGGGAAGGAGAAATTAAATGAAAGGGAAAGGGAATTTACATTTCCCGGTGGATTCCCTTTCACTTTTTTTCACAGGAGTTTTCACCAGTTTTCACGGTAGCCACTGGAGAAATCAGGGGAATTAGATTTCCCCAAGAGGGAAATGTATTTCACACCTGGGAAAACGAGTAAAAAAATGAAAAGCTTTTTATCTGATTTCCCCAGAATTTCCCTAAATTCCCATGAATTCCCTGAAATTCCCTGAATTTCCCTGAATTTCCCCAGAATTCCCTAGATTTAAAATTCTTTGTCTCGCATAATGTGGAATCCTCATTTTCAAAGATACATGTGATATGCATAAAATAGGCCTAATGCTCAGAGACAAAGTACAATTGTGAAGTTGTATTGAAAACTGCACAGGAAACTGGGGGAATCGGGGGGAATCAGGGGAAATAATTGAGAAATCGGGGGAATTCGGGGGAAATTCGGTGGGAAATTCAGGGGAAATTTGGGGGAAATTGGGGGAAAATAGGGAAATTGTATTTCCCAAATCAATTTCCCCCACATCAGGGAAAAAGGGGAAAAATGAGTGAGAACTGTTTCACAAAAATTCCCATCTGGGGAATTTGTAGGAAACAGGTGGGGAAAATGTAAGGGAAAGGAAAGGCAATTTCGTTGTCACGACCAGTTTCAATTGCACAGTACTGTACCTGTGATAGTAATCTAACGTATCGGCTCTTTGTGGCGGCCATTTTGAATGTATTTTTCGAGTGCTACAAATTGTATTCACGTAGATGTTTTTTAATCTGGGAGACAATAGGAATAATTGTAAAATGAAAGCTTTACACAAAATTACGCAATTTTGAAGATTTTTTCAGTTTTTTAACAATATTGGTCATCTGTGGACATATTTTGTTATTAAGCAAAAAAAGCAGTCTTCCTTTTTGTAATACATTCACACAAATAGAGATTAGTTACTTGGTTTACTCTGTGTAAAATATATAAGGTTTTTTTTGTGGAATCTGTTTAGCACACGCAACCAGTACTGTGGACTGCTGCTTTGTGATTACACTGGACGAGAACAAGGCTTTGCGAAGGACGATGTGGAGTACGAGAGAAGGAAAATATCTAATATATTTATCAGTGACCAAGACTGTTTGTAAGTAGTGCATAGCTATACACATTGACAACTAATTTAATGAGTATTATATATGGTAAATAAATCTTTTAAACTTTGTGTACAGTAAATCTACAGTTACAAAATGTATGTGTCTACCTGCCCGTAATAAATACAGTGGCTAAATATATTTCACATGGTTGCGTTTTCGGTCCTGGCAGTGTCACTAATTTTCTCACTGTACTGAATCAAAACTGATTCACATTTATCCCTTTCAGCACGCGGACCGTCTTTAGTTTCTGACGTTAAATTAAAAAAACAACAACTTTGATCAATATGGTTTATACACAAATATTTCATCATTGTAAGGGTAAAGCCACCATGTTCAATTTCTCTGTTTTAGAAAAAATCCAAAATCTAATGAGGGAGGGCGGAAAAAAAACATTTAAGAAATAAAAACATTTAACCTATTTTTGGAAAAGTTAATGAGGGCGACCAAGTAAAAAACTTTTGACCTATTTAAAAAAAAGGTAATGAGGGCGACGAAAATATAGCTGGGAAACAATTTTTCCTCTATCGAAATGAACTTGTTTTTTTCGAAATGTTTTTTTTATCTCCCGAAATTGATTTTTTTCGGAAGTCGGCAACAATCTAATACGCGCGGTGGGCAGAAAAAACACATGTTTTTTTGGTAATGCGCGGCCTCAATCTAATGCGCGAGGAAAAAACAGAGAAAAAACACAGTGGCCTTAAGGTAGTTACAGATTGATTGTTTTTGTTCAATCGTAGTGACAGACTGATTTTTACACTAGTGACCACTGGGTAACGTCTCGCGATAGAAGTGAGTCGGCGTGTCTAGTCTCACTCTGTGTGTACATAATGTATAAATGTGATACATAATTATGTGTATCAATTCCACCGGCCATTCTGATGCAAACATGGACAGTCCCATCACAATACAACGCCTAGCCGACTAATTGCAAATCATAACGAACCAAATCGGGTACAAAATCATAGAAAATATAATTAGAGTTATATATTACAAAATATGACTACATAAAAGTCGACAAACACAATAATTCATCATAGTTACTGGTACATTTTGACGCAAAACTATTACACTGTTGGTACCCCCCACTTTTCAATGCAATTGTGGAAACAGCTCATTTTACAACAAAGTTCACGAATTGTAACATGTCGTGTGACAATTACCATCTATTTTTATTCTGAAGACATTAATAAATTAAATAAAACGGAAAAGAGTCTTTAGTTGTTTAACTTCACGGACAAATCACTCCCTGGCAGAGGACATTATGGATCAGTGTGATGTGCTTAGAATCTCCTCACAGTCTAAAATAGAAATAATCAATTGTCCGAAAGACATGTGTAAATATATATTAATTCTGTAATGAAAATAAATAATTATATATGCTTAGGCCTATAATAACAATGACAAAGACAATGAAGTTTATTCATAGTCTCCAGTAGAGACAAAAGAGCCAGGCGGACAACATGCTATATACAATAGTTACATTAATCGTCACATTATTCAATTTATACAAAGAGATACAAAGAATATTGACCCTAGCCTAATACGGCATGGGACACAAAGTGAAAATATACTATAGCAGCTCCCAGTAATATAATACAAAATAACAACTCCTAGTAGATCTAAATATTCATATTACATATTATATATATATACCCATATTGAGATATACATTTTCAATAAGTTTGTACTGTGACAGCATAGTGTCGCCTCACCTCAGTACTGCGCACGCTGGCTGGAGACCGAGGTTCTGTACACCATACTGTCACATAAGAACCTTTCGAGAACAAATATATTACAACACAGCAGTATTTAAATTTACACAACCGTGATGTTTATACTATTATATTAAATTAATGACTAAATTCATTGAAATAACCTTTAAAAATTTACAGACATTTCCTAGGAGAGCATTGAACATGTTGAATGATAAAATTGATGGGTTATTGTAGAATTTTGACGCTAGAAGTTCAAGTCTATGTTGTCTAAAAAACTACACACAAATAGATAATGGAACTCATCACCAATGGTGTTACTGTTACATTTTAGACATATTTTTAATTCTCTTGGTACACTGTTATGGCTCCCAGTTTCGATTGGCAGTTTGTGGTTTCTACATCTAAATTTTGTAAATACAATTATATGACTATATTCTAAAATACTTAAATAATTTTCGTATTCGAAGGTTATTTTAAACATCCGATAATATTGAGGCATTTCGAACTGTCAAATACTTCTGATGCCCAATTCTGTCTGAATTGATCTTTTGAACTTATCTGTATTTTTTTCTTAAAACTATTGCTACTATAGGGTATATTTTGTGTTGTATACATTTCAGAAAAAAACAAGAGAATTTAGATTATTTTTAGCAAATCTGATCCAATTACTTGTAAGAAATGCGGGTTCATCCATCTTAAACAATAAATAATAAAATATATTGCTCAACTTGCATTCAGTGTCATTCACCGGCTAATTAAGATGGGCAACGTCATTTAATAGCTATAAAAAACTTTGCGAGCTCGGCTGTTTTTCCTCCGTCGTGCATCATTTTCGGTGTGTCAAATTATTTTGTAACATCATCTGTTTTGCATCAGTGGTTAATTTTATATTATCTCTCCTGGTATGCTTTACAGTAGCGGGAGGTATTTTCCGTTTGAATCTCTGAACACGGCGCAGATTATGGTGCAGGACGGTACCAAATGTGGTCAGGGAAGGGCGTGTTTAAACACAGACTGTGCGGATAAGGTTGTTGTGGCGAACGCCCTTGCCGCGGTGAGTGTCATCATGTAATTAATTATCTAAAAAATAATTGTTAATTGGTTTTATATTATACAGTTATATATTATATTATTTTATAATTCGAATTCACTTATATGTTTGTCAGGCCTCGTAGAGCTGATAACATGTTGGAAATTTTCCTCAATGAAAAAAAAACGATAATACTATTTTTTTCATATTTTCAACTGGAAAATCCAATAAATAAAACTGCACAAGTATAGTAGTATACTCTACTCCAGACCACGCCCACTCCGTTATTTTAGTATAAGGTAACCGGACTAAACCACCCCTGTGATTAGTTAGAGTAGAGTCTTATACTTGGCCTGTTAAAACTATTGATCAGCTTAGTCATAGCTTTTATATTGGGGTACAATTAGAATGTATATTTATCCTTCACAATCTATATTATGTGAGCCTACATTTTCACCTGTTCAAACCGTTCAGCTTCCACGCTTATGTGTCGCAGGACATTGGTATGGCTCTAAATGCGCTAAATTAACCAATTTAAATGTTTACCCACTTGATGTCGTGTCTCGCTACCGCGACCCACATAACATGGGTGAAAATTACTCATACTTGCTTAATTTGATACTAAACATTTGCAAATCTTGATGTTTAAACACTCGTTTAAACATTCCCAATAACAGTGATTTGACCGGCTGGTAAAATGGTTTTAAACGACTATAGTCGTGCTCAGCGGTGAAAAGCTTAATTAAACCATAGGCACCCCCTTTCCACAACCACCCCTCCCCCACACTACATTATACACCAAGGTGGACAACAGAAAGGGTCGAATAGCAGACGACAAACTCAATAAAGCCTGTATTTGATCGTCGTTCGGATTAGGCCTATAACAGTACTAGTCGCTATGATGATAGATTAAATTAATTCGCAAACAAAATATGCATTTTTAAATAATGCCAGAACCGAGTCCACTATGATATCATCTAACGTATTTAAAATGACAACTTTGTATCTGGTCTGACCATCAAAAAATACCATTTGGTTGACCCCGAACGTACGTCATAGGTCAATGAAGTTGATTGGATACCTGTATTTTATGCGTTTGCCTTGTTCCGAATTTACGCGTACATCACATCATGCTATTCCAATGATATTTTATCCTTTATATATTGAATAACGCAATACTTACACAATGTGCGATAATAAGGATTGAATTAAATAATATATTGGTCTGTATTATATTGATTTGTCGTGTATCAAGATATTATGTTTGTGTCACGAAAAAAATATATTTGATAACATAATGTACTGATAGCATACATCAGATAAATTCAGAATATGGATGCCCCACGCCCACCTATGCCGCAAGATGTTGACCCAGTGCTGGTATGATGCAGGTGCACTATCTACGACGCTGGCCCAGCACAATACCAACTCCGGGTCAACGCAATATGCCTGCTTGTATAACCCCTCCTAAATTCATTTTTTATTGAATGGTTATGGAAACCTTTTAAGCAAAGTTTGCCATGTGTTCACTGATTATCAGTAGCTATTGTATATTACGTGTATTACGTGTAAGGGTGACCATGAGATTTTAGAGGATATATATGTATTTGTGAGCCGTCACACCAAAAGTACAGTGAGGTAAAAATGTTTGAAATTGATTTTTTTAGCAATTGTGACATCTTTACAATCTTAATTGTAATTATGTAATCATTAAGTTTGACTGATAAATAATTGACAGCATGAAAAATGTACCAATTCCTCCTGGATGTAGCTTTATTGTGTGGCGGTCACATTTGTTAGTATATTGTTATCATTTTCACAATAATTTGCCCCACCCAAGCTTGTGAAACAACCCTCAGATTCGAACAAGTCTAAAATATGAGGTTGGTGGATCTTAAGCAAACCCGAACAATTAGCTGAATATTAAAAAGTGTGTCGTGCTCACAATACATTTGTCAAAAGAAAATGGCATGTTAAAACAGCAGCATTATTGGTTGAACATCATATATCAAAAAGTATATCGTGCTTACAATAAATATTTTACTTGATTATCATGATTATTACAACAGCCATGGTAAACTGAAATAATATTTGACAGCTTTAATTGTTTCCCTTTGTCGAGCCGGTGTTAGGCGGAGTTATTAATTAGGCGTTTATCGTGCTTTTGGGTTGAAAATGCTGTAATGATCACAGTTATATGGAGCAGCCCTCATCGCCCAGCTGACTATGGTGGTCTGTACTCTCACTGCAAATAGGTACATGGCTTGTTCATGTCCTTTTGTGTTTTCGGTCATACCATAATATGCTGGTATGGTATATTATACCATACCTGCATTATATTGTGTTCGTTCCCCAGCAAACACGAGACGCCGAGCCAATGTTGTACTAATGTTGGGCCAATGTCAATTAAATAATTCCCCCGCCCTCTCCTCAACCCCTGACAATAACTGCTACTTCAGAAATAATATTGCTGATGATGACCCAGCAAACACGATGCATTGAACCAATGCTTGCTTGATGCTGGCTCATCGTCTACTACGCTGGCCCAACATAAATCCAGCATTGCTTAAACCTTCTCGCATTTGCAGAGGATAAAGCAAGTGCAGCTGGTAATTGCATGCGAATCAATGTTTTAGAATCCAGTAGTATATAATGTTGACCAAGTTTGAAAAGAATGACACTCAAGTATGACACATATTATTAACGGTTGTAAAATCCAGAGACCTTATCAATATAATGACATGGTCGTAGAATGCGAGTGACAATACATTACTGCATCGCCCACAATAACACATAATAGATCGATTATTACAACACAACATAAACATATTCATAATAATCACGCATGAGATCAATGTATTTTAGGTAATGCAAATAATTAAATCATAGAACAAACACGTACCAATATATTATTTGATCTGCCATCTGATCTTTACCACTGTAAACATATATAGATCAAGAACACTAATCGAACACTTCATCTGAGAAAACCAGAGGTCATCCAATCAGCAACGCAGATGCGGGTGACATACGTTCGGGGTCAACCAAATGGTATTTTTTATGTACATATATCTCTCTCATTATCATGATTACTATGACAAATAAATCTGTAATGACTTTTATTTCTGTCAATAAAATAGCTGTCTGTCTGTCTGATGGTCAGACCAGATACAAAGTTGTCATTTTAAATACGTTAGATGATATCATAGTGGACACGGTTCTGGCATTATTTAAAATTGTATATTTTGTTTGCGAATTAATCTAATCTATCGTCATAGCGACTAGTTATAATCCGAACGACGATCAAATACAGGCATTATTGAGTTTGTCGTCCACCTTAGTGTATAATGTAGTGGGGGAGGGGTGGTTGTGGAAAGGGGGTGCCTATGCTACAACGAAGGTTTTTACAACGAAATTTCCATGAAACTGGATAACCAATATTATACAAGGCAATTGTCTTTAATTTTTAAAGCACATCAAAATCATCTTCATCTACTACAAGTGGAGAATTGCGACAGCATTTCGCGGCTGTTATTTATGTTACCAATCTAACCAAACATGCAGGTCAGCATCTGCGCAAACATTATAAACCATGTAAACGGATGTATCTATGTGATAGAAAACGAGGGCTTTTTATTAATGTAGAGTGAGAGCAAAGGTGGTCGTGTTTCGAAAAGGAGGTAGATTATCTCCTGATTTTTTTTGTTCATGGTGGCAATGATCATGGAGTTGTTGATGTCATCAATAAATTATCTTGGCATTCGTTTATCATATACAGGGATATTTTGTAATGTATATTGCTGATAAACAATTTATTTTTATTATATATGCGTATTGTAACTTCTTTTATTTTCAGGAAGCATTGAAAGTGGTGAGTGAAACACAAACACTAGGACGGGAAATAATAATGTTTTGAGTTCATGACGTCACATCGAAGTCACACAGTATATCTCAATTGCCATTCAATTGAGTGACACTATCTCCTACAACATTATTATTGAAGTCACCTTCAGTTATAAGAGTACAGTTCGTACACTGACTGTATCATTTTTCCCGCACTGGTTCATGTAAATGTTGCTATGTTTTATTAAATTAATTATGTTTTAATATTTATGTGAAGATAAATTTGGACTTGAGTGCAGTCTTCCGTAGGTACGTTTCTACATTGCAGTACATGCAGAAACGTATTGGTATTTTTTTACTAACACTTAAGCTGGGCTTAGAAACCGACCCCTGGTCAAATTGTGATTTTCTAGGATCGCTCAGTGATTTACCTGGCGGGTGTCATGATTAATTAAATAATTTGACCTAGAAAACACAAGACTTTGAGCCTATGTTGCCTTAAAGCCATAGACCATTGTTCTTTATAAGCGGCACACCGTGGCCCCAGAATGCAATAGTGGTCCGTGGGTATTCCACAATGACGTCACAGCAGCACCCACAGGCTTCCTCCATGTATGTATGTTTTTCATACACCACCTTAAGGTTTTCAAATCGTATCAAGTCCATATATAGGCTACTTGAACAAAATCTTTGAGTGAATAAGTCCATCAATTCAAACAATCAGTCAGCTATCATGATAAGCCATGGCTCTCAGATTGGCATTGAGTTGAAAAAATACTGTTGTTTAACGCCGGGCACCATAGAAAATGCTGATCGTGACGCCATAGTGCATGTATTGACAGAGAGAGCTCTGACTTAAAACTAGCCGAGTAGTATATCATAGTCTTGTAATCATGTTACTCAAATCCATGCAGGCAGTGACCACTCAGAATCAGGCCACTGGTGACAGTTTGACAGCCTATCATGTGTGATTGCAGGTGATTTTGAAGAATTGACGTGTAGGCCTAAATGTGACTCACCTTTATTTACATCATCCGGGTCTCATTATTATGGATGAGTCTCTTGTCGTGGCTATTTATAGACACCAGCCTGTGCATGCCGATTCCACAGTGGAATACCGGTTTAATGATGGGCCATCTTCGCATACGGTTGGCCAACATTAAGACAACATTTTCAGGCTCAACGTCTCGTGTTTGCTGCGTTACTACTATTTTCGGCGCGGGTGACACTTTTAATATGTTAAAGTTTTTTGATCAGATGTTCACAACAAATGAATGGGAAAGTTTGAGAAATATGGGAAATAATGGTAGAATAAACTATGGTACAATTTTAAAAAAATCAAACAATACATTATTTGATGTGTTCGTGTGTTAATCGAACTAATCTTATTTAAATAATTATACGTTTGAAGTAAAAAATAATAATACAGTCCAACACTAGCAGGTTAATTAGAGTAATTCGTATTGGTATGGGACAGGGTGACACCGTACCACCGTCGCTATTCTATGTGTACTGACCTCACTTTGTTTCATTGTTATTTCACGTAGCCTCCAACCCCTGACGTGTGTGGCGATGGCAAAGTGACAGGCAAAGAAGAGTGTGACTGTGGGCCTAAGGTGAGTTATTCAAGTGACGCGTTGACCCAATGTTGTTTCAAGGTTGGGCTAGCTCCGTAGACGGTGGTCCAACAACAAAACAACATTGGGTCTATGTATCATGATCGCCAGTGTTGGTTTAATGTTGGGCCATACTGCAGACGGACCGTTGCTGTAATTTTCATTTTTATAATTGATACGAAAGAACAATATCCACCCGTCTAGCCCTTACAGCATTAATAATTATTTGGAGTTAAAGAAAAAAAGTGGTAAATAAATCACTAAACATCTCCTAATTGAGGACAATTTGCTTGTTATTTAGCTTTAACCTCAACCATACATAGCCAAAGCCCTAATTCTGAGACATCTATACAATTAACACACAACATTGTATTTTTACAATGATTAGGCTAATCTTCAATATAATGTCCAAATGTCGCTGTTTCAAAAATAATTTGGGATAGACCGAAGTAGATTCTAAAGCTTACGATTTAATTTTATTGTGTGCCGGAAAATGGCAGCCATTTCAATTTCATTGAGTTCTTGTAAACGCGTTACCTCCAAAACTGTCAGTCCAAATCACTTGTGAATTTGTATCTAAGCACAAAGTCTTTGTATCTGTTTTATTTCTAGTTTTACCTAAAATACAATTTTTGTACATGTATATCTGTTTATAACAAATAAGTCAGAAATGGCTGATTGTTTTTATTAAAACATCTGTCTGTCAGTATTTGTTTTTACTTGTCTGGCGCGATCACATATCCTTATTATTATTTTCGCTCACATTGATCATTCCATCTTGCAGGAATGTGGCTGTTGTGACTCAACTACATGCGAGGTAAGTGCCCGTACCGAGCATCACTGTTTCAATGGTGGGCAAACGATTGTGCTCTACGTAGGCCTACAGTCAATGGCACAGCAATAAAATTTAATTTTATTTGATTTGAAATGTTGTTTTGTTTTAATTAAAAATGTCGGAAACCTACACCGAACAACACTTTTAAGTGACTGAAGAAAATGTTAAATTGTGAAATATAGTGAAGTTTACATGTAATTGATTTAATATTTCACTTTTACATGTTTTATAAACATGGAACAAACTACTTAATTGAAATCGAGGCTAGAGCACCAGTGGGGATCAATAACAATTATTGAGCAATTGTTAGTTTTAACCCTTTAAGCCCCCACGATGCATTAAAGCATCACTTTACGTACCTGAAAACAGACTTAATTTTCCTACAACTAAGGGTTTCAGAACGAAAATTTCCATGAAACTGGTTTACCAATACGTGGTAATTTTGTTTAATTTTTTAAACCACATCATCTGCGTGCGTCTAGGCCCTTTAAGTGCGGGCGACGCTTTCAACTGTTTTTTGGCTGCCTTTTCACAGCAAAAATATTGGACAAAAGTTTATTAAGTGATGGATATTTTTTTCATTTTTTGAAGTTGGCATTGCTAACGCATCTGACAGCTTTAAAAAAATGCAAAAAATACCAATGCTTGCCCCCGTTTTGTCCGCCTGAAAATGTTATCAGCGACAAACCAGCAGTCAGTGGGTCAAGCAAAATGGGATTAAGCACTTGCTTGTGTTTGTTTATAGTTGAGAGACTTTAACGAGCCTTGTGCTGAGGCAGAATGTTGGGCTTGTGATGGAACCAACCCAGTGGTAAGACTTTTATATTACCCCCTTGACAAAGCTGAACTATTTTTGTATAAAGCATGAGTTAAGAAGCTGAGTGTCGCTTGTGAAAGTGATACTCATAATTTTGCATTAGGTTATCATATTGATACAGAAACACTATGCTTGAATATTTCAGCTCATATCAGCTTTCTTTTCCAGGGAAACAACCTATCATCCGGTAGAATTAATTGGTTCATTTTCACATTGCAACGTGATTTATGATATTGCATCTTATCCAAGTATAATGTTGTTTGTAATTTAAATTTACGTTGATGTTCCAAGTAAAAATAAAAGTTCATATTTAATAAGAGGGAGTAAAACAAAAAAATTCAAATTTATACTGCTGTAGTCGTCACGGTGTATATCGATGCCGTCACCTAAACGAGTACCTGTAGCACACAGATTGTTTTCCATTTACACCATTTAGACATCATCTCTTCTGTATTGCATCGTTGGGAGGGCAAGATGATCTCTGTACACGGCACCATTATACATAGCTTGCCCACTGGGTACACGACGCCACTGCGACATACCGTCGCAATAAGTGGCCAAGACGTGGTGACGAGTGCTGAGAGCAGTCCACACTGCCTTAACAACGATGTATAGCCCTAGTAGGGGAGACCGGGACATGGGGTTAAATAGGACAGGTCCTTAGCAGGAAATTCCATGATATGACAATAATTATCAGAGGCCCCATTATCAAGAAACGAGGGATACCCCCTCCACTTGAACTGCAATCCCAGTGGAACTAGCAGATTTGTGTAAGCAGTTAAGACTAAATACATTTCTCTGCCTCTAAAGTAATTTTTCACGTCTTAATTACGAATCCTCTAAAACTTGAACTACTTTAGTTGTATTATAACGAAACATATCACTGAAAACACTCATATCTACTGCCTAATTTACAATTATTCGATTCTCGATGCTGTACCATGGCCATATGCCAGGTCATATTTTTCGTGTGAGGTCAAACCGGGGCTAACTGTGACAGTCCCAGTTAGCCCCGGTGTGTCCCAGTTAGCCCCAGTTGTAATAGAACATTGTGTCCCACTTAACACCTGTGGGTACTAACATTTGACCAAAATATATGTTTGCCCAACTCAATTGACATAATTTTGTTAGGCCTACTTTAGATTGTATGTATTGGAGAATGGGATGGACACCATGTGGTTGTTACTTAGTATTTACACATTAGGTCCGTAGTGCATCGGGGTTCAGCTGTTATTTTCTGCATTATTTTGTTGCAGTTTAAACTTTCGTGTTTAAAAGGCATATATGTTTATTTACAGCTCACTCCATCTAACTATTTGGAATCATTGTAAGATGCAGTATACCTTGTTTATTTTCTATAGATCCGAAATTTCTGAAATTATAGGAGAGTCCCAGTTAGCCCCTGGCCTTGTCCCACTTAGCCCCGTATACGTGGAAAACTGGGACCCTTTTTTTTCTCACAAACTCTCCAAATCTGAATAGGTTTTAGTTTTCAGTTAATAAAGGCCCTTGTGACAATAACAAATATCCTACCTAGGTTGAATGAATGTTTTGAATCTCTAATGAAAAATGAAATGAATCGGGCTTTAGGCCACCTTTGTGCACATATAGGCTAAACTGGGCCAGGAGAACCTCCTGAGGATGGTGAGATGATTGAGATGACACTGTCCTCCAGACACAAGATTCGAAATTCGAGCCCTGGCGGTCTGAGGCCGAGCACGCTACCTCTCGGTCACGGAGGCTCCCCACAATACTAACTTTCACACGTGAATGGGGAAGAAACAATTTTGTTTCTTTCAAACCGCCGAGACCGGGAACCGAACCCCGGACTCTGGCGTGAAAGG